>JAADXH010000212.1:0-31216 GCA_023337595.1 Globisporangium camurandrum
TAGTAAGCCACAATTAACTTGACCACGGCGGGAATCGAATCCGCACCCACCCGAATGGAGCCCCCCACACCAAACGACTGAGCCAATCCGACGCCTTGGCTCAGCCGTGCACTTCACTAGTAACCTATGCAAAACATGTATCCTAAATGTAACCTACACAACCTATCGCGTACTTGATCATCTCTAACAGTATCCACCTCCGCAGGTTGAAAACGCTGCCGTGATATCTGACTTAGTACTACTTTTGCACCAAATAAGACCAAATCGTATCAAACGTATGTCACCCACTTGTGCAGTATTAGTTCACTTGTTATATTTGATAGCCTACAAGTACGTTGTTCTACCCCTGCTCCTTCATCGTCGCCTTCACTGCGACCAGTAGGATGATTGTGTGACCAAGTAAATCCAGCCAAATATCTAGCCGCAATACCTAATCTAAAGATTTCCAGGTGTCCCGAGGTTCTGGAGGCTCGACAACCTGGAATTTTAGTGAGAAATTGATGTTTCGCTTCACATGTATAGGTTATTGGACATACTGTAAATACTATAACTTGTCGGTACGGTAGCGGTACTTGTAATTGAAGTTATCCAGCGCAATGGCAACATTCATGTACAAAAGTTGACGCTTTACTGGTATGTCACAACATTCACGTCACGCCCATTTTGGTATTTCATAAATAATTGTGACTAGAGTTGCAGACAAGAACGGAAACATGGATAACGGTAAATCTGTTTGTCTACGACTGTGTGTACAGCGAGAGTGGTCTACCTAGTGACTCGATAGGGCGATTCGACAGGTGGCTGGACGAGAGACTACATGGATGATTTCAAGGGTGATTCTACGGATGACGCCATGGGTGAGTTCCGGGCGAGTCTACGGACGGCTTTAGTATATGCCTGCGATGTCAGGCACAAAACACCTCGTATAGCCTTAATATGATGTTAATATCATGTTTTTTCATTCATCGTTATAGAATGTTATACTCAAAGCTAAACATTATTCGGGTAACGTACTTACTGTTTCTGTACCGGCTCAAATTTGCGCACAAATTGTTTTTGAAATGTACTTGAATGTGTGTTGCGGATGTAGGCAAGTAGGCACGTCTATTTCCAATGTAAGTATAATCTACACCTTTTGCTTACAAACGACATAGGTGACTGCACTAGTTAAGCGACAGCTTGTAATCAAACACCCGATTGTTCAATCGAGCTTAGTATGAAGATCTAAGTGACTTCGATGATTCCATACAAGTTCACATGTGAACGCGCTCACAGTAACCGAAGCCAGGCAATGACACAGACCTCCAAATGGTTTTTACACGAGTACAATTTCGTAATACTTTTATTTCATAGTCGTACTTCGGCTCAATGTTGTTCGTGTGCTTGCATGCACTCTCGCTCGGGCAACCTCATGGCGGCGTGTACAAGTACTAGTATGATCGGCAGCATCTTGAGAGCAACATTTTGCCATTCAATGCGTTGACACATGATGATGCTGTACCCGTAGTAATTGCGAATATTTGTCACTAAAATGAGATATCGTATATCTTTACTAATATTATGCGGTAATGGGGATTAAACACGTTTGAAATCTAAGAGCATTCGCTCCGGCCACGCGAAATACCACGATGAACGAGTTAAACGTGAAAATAGGATAGCGTTAACGACACTCCAAATTTGTTAAACGACTCCATTATACCGTGTCAATGCCAAATATTGCGTGTGCACAAAAGAATGACTTGCAGCTGATTTAAAAATCGAATAGTTCTTTAAGCATATTGCGACAACCTCGACATTATCCGATCGCAATTGCAAGAAGTTCGGCATTAAAAGTGAATTCCTACTGCATTGATTGTTGGACACAGTCTTGACGTAATGTGAGTGTTGGCGGTTGAACTAAATGTACTTGTAAAAGTAATTTGGTTGAATTTCACTGATGATGCCTAATTGTACTCATGGCATGCAGTCGTGCGGTTGTTATCTATGTTGCTGATGATTTCCAAATCACTTCGCTTTCGATGCAACGTGGTTATCAATGGTGTCATAAATGTAACACTATTTCTTGTTGTTTTGGTCGGATATAAACTGCAACTATTGTTATGACATTTCAGTTTAAAACTCGTCAAGACAAGTTCATTACATTGTGCTAAGCTCTCTAATGTATTCATTTCATTGCAAATATCAAAGTATGCATAGTACTGCTGACTAGTCGAATTTCAAGTTTGACGTCAACAGTGCAAAAGTAATCATGTCATTCTATATAGTGCAGATTGCACAGTAATAATGATTACACAAATTTCTATTTTGACATTACTAATGAAATAACTAATGTTTCACCTGTTTTTACATCACTTCGTTTTAAATCCCGCAAATGGCAAAAGCCCGTCTCGCAAACGATGGTGATCCAGTACAGCTAGATAAATGGACGATTAATCGCGTTCATCGACAGCATAAACTTTAAATCGCGACTCATAAGTAGGGCAATTAAGATTAGACAGTCGAACCAAATGATTACCATGTTTCATTTTTAACTGTACAATTGTACTTACTTAAGCATGGACATATTCTAGATGCAGTATTAAGTTAACTAAACTAAAGCACAGTTGTTTTCATCATGATTCGCTCAGACGTGAATATCAAAAGTTGGTGATAGGAATTAGCCATTTGCTTGTTCCATGCAAATCCAGTGGTGCGAATATCACTTTTCATTTCGATTGAGCAGATTGTTGCAATGTATGTACAAAATGTCTGTGTGTGACAAAAAGACTTTTGTACTTTGCTCACCCGAAACAGAGGACTACACGAAAATAACCCTCGATATATGAACGAGGTATCGAGTTCAACTGCATTTTAAAAGGCTATGCGCGAAACTCAGAGATTGAACAGTAATGGGATTTAAAATATGTCCGATTAGACGATAGCAATCAAGACGAAAGTTCATTTACACGCTTTGTGTACCTTGGTCGAGAGGCAGATTTCGTAAATCGTTGTATCATAGGGCAATGTATTCACAGTAGCATCTATCCGAGAGTGGCTTGCCCAGTGGTTGCTGTACTTCTAAGTTCATGAACGGGACATCAAGTTCAATTACATAGAAACATGTAGATGCGAAACTCAAAAGTTTGTATGATAATGTGATTATAATAATTTCAAGGTTGGCGTTAATAGAGCGGTTTTCAAGTTTTAATTCACTGTACAGATTGGTTGGCGCACTTAATCGCAGCAGTAAACTTTAGCGATTGCAGTACTGGTGTTTGTATTTTGCTTTTGCGATTTGTTGCTGAAGTTTTTATCTACAGTGTTGCTCAATACATTGTTTCATTTCAGCTGTACATGATGCTGTATATACAGTCTGTTCGGTAAGCGTGTAGTTAGAAATATCATGTCATACTTCGACAGCATTGCATAGACTTTTGGCCAACTGTACCAAAACCCGTGTTGTTTATTAGTCGTATTTATAATTTCGCAAATGACGTGATGTGCAGGTAAGCGAGCAGTGCGAGTAACGAGCGTCGATCAAGCCCGCGACGTCAGTCCTGATAGTGACGCCTGTTTGTTGGCGAGAGCGCATGGGTTGCATTTGGTAGAACGTGTCGCATTTGCATACAGAATACATATCTTTCCAACAAAACGTTGGAAACCAAGAAGCAAAAATAGTATGTTAAACTCCGACACGCGTCACACTCTAGTGATACACAAGCTACATAGCCCACCATCAACCTCGCCGTCTCCATGCGAGCTTGTTTAGTTAGTGCTGCAGTCTTCCAGAACAGTGCTACCAACGTGCTGGAAGAGTCAATTGACACTCGTCTGCTAGTTGTGACAAGGGCAATGCGCAGCGTGCGCAATGGTGGTGCTGTAGGTCATCCGCATTTGAACTGCTGTGATTGCATGGCGTCGCTTAGAGTCTCGATTGGCGAGCACCATCCGCCGCTCCACATTGCGATCTGCAAACACAACACGTCACTCCGCGTTGCGATCGACCTGTAGTTTCTTTCTCTCTTTCCTTTGCAAATGTCTTCGTTCTTCTTATATATCCGCGACACTAGACGCAGTGGCGCTTGATCGATAGTTAGCAAGGTCAATTTGCAGCCACGAGTTCGAATGATTTCGGCCATATAGAACGTCTTCGGGATTGTTTGAATGCTTTGCTATGTCGACTTGCTGATCACGGTCATAACTTTCGCTGACAGAGGAATAGAGGACTGAGGCAAACGCGGTATAGCCATCGATCAGAGCGATTTTCGAGTGCTGTACGTTGATTTTAGCAGCTCGAATCTTGATCTTGTCGGGTGCTCTGCACAATTTTATCCACGCCACTCGTTTCTGGCTGCTGTTTTTATACAGTACGACCTTCACGCCCGCCAGTGCATTATCAACAACTGTCTAGATAATGGCATCGGTTAACAGTGCATACTCTGCCAAGTAAAGCGTGACCGTCGCCACCAATAGTGCGATCATAAACTCTTCCTGAAACTTGTGCTCTCCGCGACCCACTGGATCGAGCGAGTAGTTAAACAGCGCACAGCAGCATCTTGTGGATTTGCAACAAGCAGTGCGTGTGTAGACGTGACAGGTGGTAGAGTCCCTGCAGGTGGTAGAGTCGCTGCAGGTGACATACGCATAGGAACGGTGGCGACAAGTGGTGCTTGTGTAGACGCCTCGTTCTAAAGAGTACAACAACCGTAGTCGTATCAGTCATCGTCGTCTTCAAATCACGACGCATGTACTGAAGCGACGTCAGTTGCTGCTGCAGGTGCTGCGACAAGTAGAGGCGATTCTTGAAATGGATGGCACCACAGTAGCGGTGGGCCATCTACGGCGTACTGCTCGCCCGTGGTGGGCACATTCTCGTGGGTTGCCTGTCCTAACCAAAGCGACGACTTCTTGCCAGTTGCTTGCATAAAATCATAGCGCTGCAGCAAACAGACTCTCTTCTTTCGACCGGACCTGCGCCTACTTTCGCGTCATAACACGCATCATGTCCATCGTCGTCTGTGTCGTGAGATGAGCACTTAGTGATTAAGAAAATCGCATTTAAAACACTCGATTTGTATGTTAGTACAAAGCCAATTTTGTGTTGGCGCTAACTCAATGACTTGATTATGTATGCAAATATATATTTAGGTCAGTGTGTTCACATGTGACTGACGTCGTTCTAATATATACGTTACAATGTCGACTGACATTATAAGAACCGAATCCGAAAATTTTGTGGTGTAAGAAGACCGACGATCACCGAAAAGACAAACCGACGAACGCCATGGTCAATGGTGCTGTCTTCGTAGTCGTGTTGAAGCAGTTTCTGTATTGTTTTACTGCACATATACTCCTGTTTAAACTGTTGGCGAGGTTTGCTGCACGTGTGCGTTGGTGCGTTGGTGCGGCAAGTGTGCTCATGTTAAAGCTATTGGTGATGGTGCTGCACTTGTGCTTCGTTTTGGTTTGTGTTGATGATGCACTTGTGCATTTCTGCTTCACTTGTTGTGGCTTTTGGTGCAGTAAAGCAGTGCAGCACAAGTTGGCGACGGCCTATGACGCGTTGCTTTCGCACGTGTGGTTGGGTGGTGACAAGCGCAAAGACATGGTGGGTTGCACCCTTCACTAACAAACACTATCGAAAGACCGCCATTCAGCATCATTAATATGCGTATTGCTCAACAAATTATCGATGAGTGTTAACGCAATTACAATAGCATACAAATTGCTTGTTGAATTAGCAGTATTTGTGAGGTAAATAATTGGCTTTGTATATCTTGCACGTGAAATCGTTGAAGTAAAACATTTCAATCTCAATATTACAGCGAAGAACATGCGAAATCAAAATTTCACCAATATCTTATTTGTTTGAATGGAAATTTCGTGAGTGTAAAAAAATGATTTATGGATGCGTTCATTTTGTTTCAGTCATGACATAATATGTTTTTCGTCATGGAACAAAATGTTTCACTTTAACTGTACTGACTGCGGACATACACTTTACTGAACTGTAACGGTAACATATATATGCACTGGTGCTACTGTGATCGTAAATTTTGTTGCCTATAGTTTTCGAATTGCTTTCGAATCTCGCATATCATGACGCACCGACGATCGTCATGAAAAACAGACCGCGCGCTCGCCGTACGCACGCATTCGCCACCTTGATCCATCGTCCAGCAGTCATACAGACTGCGCGGTCGCTGTCGCACTCACCACCACCGGCCGACGATGGCGATCCCTACGGACCTTGTCGAGTCGCTCAAAGTCATCGCGACGCTTGTGACCGAGATGGACGAGTGCGCCGAGCTCTGTGCGCACGTGCACAGACGCTTGGTCGTGATCAGCGACAAGCTGCTCGCGACGGAGAAGCAAAAGACGTTGTCGCCAGACGTTGGCACGCGCAACTACAGCGCACTCGTGACCGACTACCAGGCGTTCTTGACCGAGCACAGGGACCGACTGTGGACCAAACACCTCGTTTCGTCCAGCTGCATGATCGGGAAAGTGAGGAGCTTCCAAGAGCGGACAAGTGCACTCATGTTGACGCTATATTTGATTCACCAAGGCGATGTGGCTGAAGAGCGTGCTGCGATGGAGCGATTTCGCACAGAGCAAGAGCGCGTGGCCGCCGCACTTCAGAAGCGCCGCAAGGCCGACGCGATCGTCACCCCAGATGCAAATCCAGTGATCAAGTCTGCACCAGAGCAAACCGACTCGGCTCCGGCTGGCGCGGCGACGACAACGGCAATCAGTGAACGTGACGTGACGACACCAGGGTCTATTGAGAGTGCTGAACTCCATGCCTCGATGTCGACTGCGCCAGCTCCAATGACGCTCGAGGAAGCGATCGCACAGGACGATGTTGCATCCACAACGCTCGTTCTCACGACTGCCGCATCGATCAACGAGCCTGTCGACGTATGGGATGTACCGCCGCTCATCGTCGCTGCAGCGCTTGGCGCGGCAAAAGTGACAGCGATGCTGCTAGATCGAGGCACGAATCCTGGCGCATTATGGCAAGCAAATGTCTTTAAACTGCCACAGTTCAATGGCGCCGACGTCACAGCGCTCCACGTTGCTGCTCAAGCTGGCCACGCGTCGGTTGTCGAGACACTGCTGACTGCGAAGACTGACTTGGTCACCAACCTGACAACCACGCAGCATAGTGCGCTGCGCGATACCGCTCAGTTTGGCCACATGGATGCGACGGAAGAGCCTCAGCGCCACGTCGCTTGGATCGACGAGCTCGACAGCTATGACCAAACTCCGTTGTTCTGGTCGGCTGTTTATGGTCAAGTTCAGAGTGCGCGCGTCTTGCTCGAGCATGATGCGGACGTGTATGCAAAGAGACTCATCGATGGCGCGACTGCGCTGCACCAAGCAGCTCGAGATGGACACATTGGCGTGATCGACGTACTTCTGAACCACGGCGCCCACATCGACGAGCCTGACTCGGACGGTATGACTCCGTTGATATATGCAGCGCACTATGGCCAGTTTGAGTGTTCACGCTTTTTGCTTGAGCGCGGTGCAGACGTGCACGCAAAGTCAAGCAGCAACGGATGCACTGCGCTTCATCAAGCATCCGCAGCGGGATGCGCTGACACGATCAAAGCGCTACTTTTCCACGGTGCTCGCATCGACGAACTAGACGCTAATGAACAGACTCCGTTGTACTGGTCAGCACTGCATGGAAAAACGGAGTGTGCACGCGTGCTGTTTACCTACAAAGCGAACGTACACGCAAAGACTCGGAAGTATGGCGCAACCGTACTTCATGAAGCAGCTGCGAGCGGACACTCTGACATGATCAACGTTTTACTACGTCGTGGCGCTCACACCGACGAGCCTGATGCTGATGGCATTACACCATTGATGTATGCAGCAAAGTTTGGCGAGATTGAGTGCGCTCGCGTCTTGCTCGAGCACGGTGCAGACGTGCACGCAAAGTCGAACGGGAATGGCAAGACGGCACTACACAACGCATGTGCCTCGGAACACGCTGATATGTTTAATGAGCTGCTACACCACGGCGCGCGCATTGACGAGCCCGACAGTGTCGGCCAGACGCCACTGCGCTGGTGTGCATCTGGCGATCAAATTGCGTGCGCGCACGTCTTACTCGACCACAATGCAGACATCCACGCTAAGACTCACAAGAATGGTACAACTGCACTTCACGGAGCCGTCGGAAAAGGCAACGTCGACTTGATCGAAGAGCTGCTGCGCCGCGGCGCGAACATTGATGAGCCGGACAACAACGGCTGCACGCCGCTGTACTGGTCAGCAAATATCAACCAACTCGAGAGCGCGCGCGTCTTACTCGAGCACAAAGCGGACATACACGTCAAAACTATCCACAATTCTCGACAGTGCTTCATGAAGCGGTCGCGCAAGGGCGCGTTGCGATGATCGAATTGCTGCTACACCACGGCGCACGCATTGATGAGCCTGACGCGGATGGTCAGTCGCCATTGTACTGGGCTGCACGTTTTGCCCAACTCGAGTGCGCTCGCGTCTTGCTCGACCACAATGCATCTATAAACGTTAGGGACAACAGTGATTCCTCCTCACTGATTCACGAAGCTGCTGCACCACGGCGCTCACATTAAGGACTGGGATGAAGACCACAAGACGCCATTGCATTACGGAGCGCGTGCTGGCAAGCTCGAGACCGTGCGCTTCTTGCTTGCGCACAATGTGGACATCGACGCGGCGAGTTGGGAAGACAACAACACGGCATTTGACTTAGCAAGCGCAAATGGGCATTACGATGTTGCACGGCTGTTGCACATTTCGAGTTTTCAACAGCGACAGCGTACATTGGGAGCGATTTGACAGCATTTGATTTGATTTGTCGTGGTGCTGGGATAATGAATACATACTGCGTGTCTGCTTAGCGTGTCGCGAATCGAAGTGTCCATCTACAATGTTCAACTTTGAGTGTGCAATTTGCATGCACGCCATGTGTTATCGACAAGAGGTTTGAGGCTCGAGCACACTACTGTACGTCATCTATGCACAGTGGTGGCAGCGTGCGTTTGACACCCTAATGCACCGCATGCGCCGATTGCAAACACAACACGCATGTTGACATCGTCGACGTCGTCTGCTAGAGCGACGGCGTGCAGAGATGCAGCTTTGTTTCGTACAAGGCAGAACACCTCGCCGCGTTTCACGCCGCTTCGTGTACTTGCTGGCTCGCGTGTGGTACACGCTATCCTGACTGATGCATCTGCCGCTGCGTTGCTATTCGCTGCTGTTGCTGGCGATGGTGCGGATGCATTGCCACTGGCAAGTGATGTATCGCTGTCTCCAGACCCAATGCACTTACTCACATTCCGATGCTGACGTTCCGTGGCGCTGCTTTCTGCTGGCATCTCCGTGAGCTCGGTGATCGCTCCGCAGCGCTGGGCAGTATTTGCAGCCCCAACCAGCAGCTCGTCACAATCACTCGCGTCGCAAAACTGCTTGCGAAAGAGGAGCCTGCGCACGTGCGCTTGGACGTGAGTCGTCGCCATATCAACGTCGCCAACGTCGAAGTCATCGTCTTGCCACTCATCGCTGTCGTCTTCATCATCGTCGTTCCATTCGCCAGTATCGTCTTCACTACTTCCATCGTTGTTGACATTCGTTTCGCGTTGTCTGCTACACGTTTCGCCGATTTGAATACGTGACGATCGTTGCAGCAGCAAATTGCGTCGACGTGACACGTCGGGTCGAGCTAGACACTTGCTGCTGCTGTTGCTGCTGCTATGGTTGATGTGATGTCGAGGCGATTGTTGGATGCCAAGTCTCGGAAACGTGAGCACCTCAGCGCCAAAGAGATCGACGTCAAGCTCCATCCGCAGCAACAACTGCTTGGCAAACGCAACAGACTCTTGAAACTCGGTATCACTGTCACCAAGTGCGAGGAGGTCGTTGAGCTTCTCGGCAGCAGTGTCAACTTGTTTAGGGCTCAGTGTGCGCATCGAAGACCTGCCTGTGCGTGTATTGACGACCTCGATGCAAAGTGGAGCGTCAACATCTTGGATGTATAGCAGCTCACGATTCATGCATCTAGCATGAGTGTTCTTGCTCTCGTCACTATTCACACGGATGTCATTGGTGATGCTGTCGTACATCACTGACACACACGCGAGCATGTACGCGCTCTCCCATAGCACGCCGGTCTCGAGCAAACAAACGCTACAAGTCGGCGATGCTGCGTGCGGTTGCAAATACTGTCGTGACTGCGTCGCGGCGAGTGGATCGCTGCAACTGGTTGTCGGCGGTACGACGCGCAGCTGCGCGTTCACGTATCGCTTCACAACAAGCTGTTGCACGAGCGCGCTGCGAGCGTCAGGCACGTGCACAATGTGCAAGTGACGTATCGCAGCAATGACGACGCGCTCAATGCTGACACGTTGCATCAGCGCTGTCGTGTCGATTTGATGCTGCGACTCGTTCGCGCCAGTAGCAAAGTGCCAGTGGTCACGGACGGTCGCGTACAACTCGTGCAAGTCGATCTCGACGTTGAGAGCGAGTGATGACGATCTTGTCGCTGCAGCTTTCATAGGTAATTGCTGCATTGCAGTAGCAAAGCTGTTGGGGTCGTCGCGCACCTGGAAACAGATCGTTTGTGCGTCGCCACTGCTGTCGCTGTCATATTGACTCAATGCCAACGCTGCAGTGTCGCGTGGTGTTCGTGTGCTCTTCTGTGGTCTCGTCGACGCAAACACATGCAGCTTGCGCTTGTGCGTAGCAGACACGCCGTCACCAGTTGGTCTCGATCGAACGGGGCAACTGTCAGTAGCAGCAGTCGAGGCTCGAGCAGGCACCTCGATCTCGATACACTGATGGATGCAGAGCGCTACAGACGGCGGCGCGACGTCGATCAGCAGTGTCGTGCAGTCTGCGCTTGCACTTGCGCTGCTGTCACCCTCGCTATGTCTTTTTCTATCATTGCTTGTAGTAAGAAACAGCATCTCACCAAGTCCACCGTCAAGCACAGCGACGTTCACGTGGTCGCAGATGCAGTGTGCGATCTGCACCATCGACACGTTCATCCCTGCAGCCGCTGCGGTCGCTGCGGCTTTCGACGACGAGCTCGTCGCGTCCAAAAGCTCGCGCGCCATTTGTCTTGTGATGCTGAGCTGGAACGCGCACTGCGACGCGCGGTCGACTGCGAGGATGTCCAAGCCGTACGGGTTCGTGACGCCATCGCCACAATAGACCGTGAGCACGAGGTACGTCCCGCCAACGACACGTCCGAGCGTGAGCACCTGGTAGGTGCACGTACTGAGCGCTGTGGCGGATGGAGCAATGCCAAGCTGTTGCGGAGACGATAAAGCGCTGAGGTCGCCGATGAACGGCGCACCAATGGATGTCGCGCGCGGCGGCAGAATCGCAACGTCACTATCGTTCAGATAGTCATTGTCGCTGCCGTCGTCGCTGCTACTGGCGTCGCTACTATCGCTGTGGGTTGCGTCCGAGTCGGCGGTTCTGATGAACTGTACATCAGTTGGGACGGAGCCGCTGTCTTGGTCGTTGCAATTGCTGCTGCAGCTACGAACCTTGTGATTCGCGATCGACAAGGACGATGGCGACGCAAGCGAGTTGGTGCCGACGCTGCTGGTGTTGCTCGATGCAGCAGTGAGCGGTGGCAGTGCTGGCTGCTGCGGCATGCTTTTGCGCAGCGACCGGAACGCAGGCGAGAGGTTCAGCTGCAGTCGCCGTGGCGATGTCGGTATCGCACGGATTGGATGGACAACTACAGGCTGGCAAATGCTCGGCAGTGGCTCGTGGCGCCGCACCGGTGGTGTCCGTCCACTGGTTCGCATGCTGCCATACTCGCTAGTGCGTTGGTGCTGCTGCTGCCGCCGTCGCTGTGGATTCGCACGCGCAGCAGTAGGGAATGTGCAGGTCGACGACAGGTACGACACGTTTTGGTCCCACGCGTGTTTGAGGCCGTCGTTCCGGTAGTGCGCAGCGCTCTGGCGAATGCGCTCCAAGAGACCAGCGCTGTCGTTGTCGATCTCTTGCAGACGCTGTGTTCGGAACGAGATATTCAGTGCTTGTTTCTTGTGTGTCGCACCGGCAACTGGCAGTGGCGCTCGTGAAAAGTGGCGAGGCTGTCGCTGCGTTGGTTTGCTCGCGATGGGCTCGCCGAGAACAGCAGCACCTACGCGGCACTCGTTTGTTTTTGCTGGAAGTGTTACTGCTGGTGTGTGATGTGAGCTGTCACTGTTGATACTACCGGCGCTTCGACTGCACAGATCGTTCACATAAAGGTTGTCGTCTTCACTCTGTCGGTCTTGATTGTCGCCAGCATCGTCACTATCGCTGTTGCCACTTCGTTCCGGGCGGACAGGGCCGTCACTATTGCAGCTACCTTTTAGGCACGTACTCGACGTCGCAGCAGGCTTGAAGCGCCGGAACGTTGCTGTCGGTGCACCGTTGCCAGCAGCAGGTCGCAACGCAGTCGGTCGACTCGCAGCACCAGCAAACGACGACGTTGCGCCATCGAGCTTGCGGTGATGGAGTTCCTGTGTGGGCTCGCCTTCACGGTTGCAGCAGACGCGCCTACTCGCTTTCTCTGCGCGATACATCGTGTGCGTTTGATTGTCGTGCGTAGTGCAAGCAGTAGAGGCAACGTTGATAAGGTCGTCGATACATAATCATGGGTGTCTATTCATAGTGAATTTACCTTTATGGGGTTTGCTTGACGTAACAAAATCGCAAAACAATATCACTTATCATCACTATCGCTATTGCTATCGCTCCGTGCAAAGTACGCGTCCTCGGCGTCGCGTTGCATCTGATCCAAGTCATCGAGTGCTGCATTTGTATCGATCACACGATAGTCGACGTCAGCAGCATCGCAGCCACTCAGAAAGCGCTGCATCATGAGCTCAACGAGCGCTTCACGGCGCTCAGCGATCGTCAAAGTCTCAATTGGTTGCTCGACTACGGCAACATCTTCCTTGCTATCGCTTCGCTTCGTTTCCTCGTCGCTACTGTCGTCGTCGCTCTCCTCCTCCTCTTCCTCTTCTACGGTGGCGTCCTCTTCAAACAGTTGCTGCTCACGCGCAGCTGCAAGCACTTCGTCCTCGGCAGTGAATGCGCTCCATGTAGTTTGTTCTACTGTGCGACGCGCCTCCATCTCACGGCGGTCGCTCGCATTCAGGAGGAACGACGACAGCAGCAGCTCCGGGTTCGTGGCATTGGTGGAGGTCGTAGCCGCTGCAGTCTGTACACTGCTTGCTGTGGATGTGCTGGCATCAGCAGCAGCAGCAGCACCTGGGAGGTACTGGCCCAGGTGAAAGTGGAACAGCGCAGGGTTGCGCTGCTGCATCATCGTGTCCGAGAAGTACCAGTCTGCATGGTTTGCTTCCATCGCACCAGGCTGACTGAGGTCCTGCATGACTTTCTCGCCCTGCAGGAGCTGCTGCATGCGGCGATACCGTCGGTTCTTCACGGCCGCGCTGCTGTTCGAATCGCGTGCAGCAACTCGTGCAGATGGATTGTTGCCGGTGACGTTGTCGATGTCATTTTGTGGTTGTGACTCGTGGTTGGTGCTGGATGCAGCACCAGGACGACGCCAGTGACGCACTGTCGTCCAATCTGGTGAACTAGCAACTGCTTCATCCAGTGCTGACGGAGGTGCGTTTGCATCTGCTGCTGACGGCACGCACAGACTCGCCATGTACGCATCGAGTGGATCGATCTCGTCGTCAGTCATGTTTCGTGTCGTTGCGGAATTCAATTGTGCGATTTTGTTTGACTGCTTGTGAGTATTGATTCACTTTTACTATTGTATCGAGACAATACCAACACTAAAACAACAACGATAGCACCACCGCAATGACAGCGACAACCACACTGCTTTGCTGAGCAAGCACAAAAACACGTTGTGATGCAATGGCAAACTCTCCTGTTTATATTCGCTTTGTGTATTCATCGTATGTAGGCAGCTATGGTTTGCAGTTGTCGAGCGCTCCCTGTTTCACAAGCGATCCACTCGTGCACCCACGCACAGTACACGGTTACTCAGACATACGTTCGTTGTCCTGCTACTTGGCGCGTTCCTCCTACGACGCGTGCACATGTTTCCTATCTACTTCTTGAACGCCGCCAGCAACTCTGCGAGTTCACCCGACTTGCTCATGTCGGTCACAATGTCGCAGCCACCGACAAACTCGCCGTTGACGTACAATTGGGGGATCGTTGGCCACTGCGAGTACTCCTTCACACCATCACGGATCTCCGGGTGGTCGAGGACGTTCACTGAGTCAAAGCTCACACCTTCGCCGTGCAAAATGCGCACGACTTGCATGCTGAAGCCGCACTGCGGTGCCGACGGCGTGCCCTTCATGTACAGCATCACGGGGTACGTCTTGACGTGGCTGTCGATCATCTTGAGGATCTCATCCTTCTCGGTCGACTTGGCCGCGTGGTACTTTGGCGCAAAGTCCGAGTGCGTGTCGCTGTCGTCGTCGTCGCTCTTCGTTGCGAACGAGCGCACACGTGGCTGCGAAAAGCCGTTGCTCGTTGCAAGTGCTGGTGCCACAGCAGTGCGCAGCGAGCGAGCGATCTGTGGCACGGCAGCGCGTGCAGAACGGCGAGCAATGTGTGTCAGCATGATGTCGACAAGCGTGGACAAATGTGTGTGTGCGTCTACGTCTGCGGCGGAGAGAAGCACTGACGAGCTGGGGATTACGATTGTATTGATTTTGATGGTGCAAACCGTTGATATCTATTTTAAATAATTTACTAGTAACATATATTCTGGAGTTTGTGGCGCTCATGAAACCAAAACGCAATACAAGCATCAAGTCATTTGGGGAGAAGCATTTCGGCACGGTTGTACCAGCACAATACAAGCACCATCGCGACATCGCCGTCGTCGCAGCAGCTCTCTCTCTCCTCGATAGCCACCGCTTCCATCCCGTACAAGATCGTCTGTACGTGCTAGTAGTACCTGTATCTCTCTCGCTCTCGCTCTTTCTGTAAACACCCGCACAACAACGACGATGAACCCGACCGGATACCAGCAGCAGACTGCAACCGCAGCAGCTACTGGGAACGCCAGTGCTGCGATGGCAGGCTACTCGCAGTTCTACGCGACGCCTGCTCAGCCACAGCAGCACCATGTGCACCACCAATATGCTCAACAACCACAATACGTGCAGCCATACGTCCAACAACAACAACAACAGTACGTCCAGCAACCCCAATATTATCAGCAGCCGCAGCAGCCACAGCAGCAACTCTATGGACAGTACCAACCACCGCCTCCACCCCCACCAGGTCCGATGCTCGCACGCGGTCCACCGCCACCTCCAGGTCCATTTGCTCGGCCACCACCGCCACCGCAGCCGCCAGTAGCAGCAATGCACATGCAGCCACGCGGGCCGCCGCCTCCTACTGCGCACGCACCGCCAGCTGCAGCGTCGCAGTGGCAATGGAGCTCCGGACGTCCTGACAAAACAGCGACGCCGACCACTAGCAGTAGCCAACAGCCAGCAACGACAGCAGCAGCGCCTGTGCGCTTCACGATCGCCCACCCCTCGACACGGCCCCAGGCGCCGCCAGCACGTTCTCCCCCACCGCCACCTGCAGCGTCGACAGCAGCAGCAACAAACAACACGAAGTGGCCAGACGCACTGCACGATTACGTCAAGCGCGCATTCGCACGGTGCAGTGGCGCTGCCGACCAGGCGCTGACGCAGAATGCACTGAAAGATTTGATCACGACTGCGATCACGTCGAACAGTCTATGGACGCGCAACTGGATGGTCGAGCCACTGCCGACGCTCGTGCGCGATGCGCCAGTCGCACAGCTGCAGTATACAAACATGCCGTCAAACGCAACTGCTGCTCCGTCGGCCACTCAGCAACAACAGCCGCAGCAGTCAACGAAGAAAGCGGCGAAAGCGTCGGCAGCAAACAGCAACAGCGAATCGTTCATTGGGTTCAAACCCGTCAAAGCGACAACAGCAACAACGAAGAAGAGCAAAGCAGCGAAGCGCAAACAGTACGTTGGTGTCTGTTGAATTGGGTTATCACTGTTTGGCTGGGTCTTATAGACGATTTGACTGGGTTTTATGTGGGTTTTATTGTTTATTGTCCAAACAATAGTGAACAATTACAAGCAAATGACTCGATCCTCGACTCGCAGCGCAAAGACGAACGGCGAATGCGTTTTCACCAAACGTCCGACGAATTAGCAAAGTACGTGACGCCACAAGTCGACGTCCAGAAGCTCCGCGTATTGACGATCGATGGCGATCTGGACTATGACGCAATGGTCATTCGCGGGACCTCCACAACGGTCGAGAAAGAGTATCTGCGCCTCACGTCTGCGCCGCATCCGTCAACCGTCCGGCCCGAGTCGGTGTTGCACGAAGCGCTGGCGCTCGTCCGGCGCAAGTGGAAAGCGGGCAAATGCGATTATGTGTATGCGTGCTCGCAACTCAAGTCGATTCGACAGGATTGTACGGTCCAGCACATCAAGAACGCATTTACCGTTTGTGTGTACGAGACGCACGCGCGCATTGCGTTAGAGACAGGCGACATCAACGAGTTCAATCAGTGCCAGACGCAACTCCATGAACTGTACGAACAGCAACTGCCCGGCGAAGCGATCGAGTTCCTTGCGTACCGCGTCTTGTACTCTGTGTATGTAGCACTGCAAGCAAAGAAAGCCGACTCGACGAACGCCGGGCAGCTTGCAATGTATGCTGTCTTGGCCGATGCGACTGCGAGTAAAGGATTGCGGCAGGACCGTGCGATTGCGCATGCGTTGGCTGTGCGCGCGGCCGTGTCGCAGAACGACTATCACCGTTTTTTCTCTCTCTATGACAATGCACCCAACATGGCAGGTTACCTCATGGACCCAATGGTCCCCGCAATGCGACTCCGCGCACTCCGGACGATCTGCAAGGCGTACGTTAGTTTGTGTGGGCTGGATGGATGGGTATGAGTTCTATGGATTTTATTGGGTATATTTGGTTTTATTCGGTTTAGTGTGTGGGTTTGGGTTTTATGGGTTTTATGTGCTGTGTTCTGCAATGCATGAGATGGGGTTCGACTGATGCTAACTGGGTTTTATTGTTTATTTTGGGTTTTATTGAATGCATACGATTAGCTACCGCCCAAACGTTCCACTCGAGTTCATTCGCCACGAGCTCAAGCTGTCGCCAACCAAAGCAACGGACAACGCATTCGTTGAGCAGAGTGGCCTCGCGTTCGTCAAAGGCGACACGGCGCTCGTCGATACGAAAAACTCGGACATTGTGTGGGTCCTGAGCGACCAGTCGTCGCTCATCTAGCTTCCTTACAAACCACGACCCACGCGACTAGCGGTCACGTACGTTCATTTTCTACAGTCGATGGACGCGTCGTCGCAACGTCGCAAGTCGGCTGCTGTATGTTGTATCATCTCCGTGTCGTCGCTCGCTTTTTGCACACGTCGTCGTCGTCGTCGTCTTCATGGTCGATGGCATCGAGTAGTCTGACAAAGAGAGTAGAAGCATGGCGATCGAGTGTTTCGGAATGTAGAAGTGGGTGAAAGGCGTTGACGATGAAGCCGAGGGAATGGGTGACAAGTGACAAGACGCACTGCGAGGAAGAGAGGTGAAGAGAACGAGAGGAGCTGACGAAACTACAAGCAAGTGGTTGCGATTGCACGATGCGTACAGCGCTGCTTACTACGCAGCAACGACGATGCATCGAACAAACAAACCAAAAAGGACCTTTTCGCGGTTGCGTGCGTCGATGGTCCCGGCGGTACCGACGTGTGCGTGTGACAGTCACTCTCTCTCTCTCTTTGTATTTCTTCTCTTCTCCACCTGTCTCTTTACACGCGCGACGGCTCGAGCCAAGACACGCAGATACCAGTAGTGCGTAGCCACGCAGCTTGTAGCCGATAGCCAGTCACAGTAGACGATAGCCAGTCACAGTAGACGATAGCCACACGACTTTGCAAATCCATACGTTTCTTCATTCCTCCAGCTGCCGCTGTCTCTTGTTCCCTTACGACAACGCTCTTCCTGTTGTCGCCACAACCTGCGCTCTCTATCTCTCCCTCTCTCTCTCTTTCTCACATGCTACTCTGTACGCGCGCGCTTGTTTAGTGGCTCGTCTACCTTCCAGCTGCCTTCGCGGGCCAATTGGATCATCGCTGCGTCTGCGAGCGCAAGCGCAGCCATCGCTTCGACGAGCGGCACGGCGCGTGGCAACACACACGGATCGTGGCGACCTTTTGCTGCCAGCACGGTGTCGTTGCCGTCATAATCGACGGTCGGTTGTGCTTTTCCGATCGTCGAGACCGGCTTCACGGCCACGCGAAAGTAAATGTCCGCGCCACTGGAGATGCCGCCCAGGACACCACCAGCGTCGTTCTTCGTGACGCCCAGTTCGCCGATCCGGTCGCTTTTAGCGGCGTTGTTACAGAACGGATCGTTGTGTTCACTGCCGCGTTTGCTCGTCCCACTAAAGCCCGAGCCGATCTCAAAACCTTTCGTTGCGGGGATCGACAGCATCGCATGTGCGAGCGTCGCTTGCAACTTATCAAAACACGGCTCGCCGAGTCCAACGGGGACATTTCGGATGATACACGTGACGACGCCGCCGGTTGAGTCCTCTTCGTGCTTGAGGTACCGCACTTGCGTCGCCATCGCACTCGCAGACGGCGGGTGGGGGCACCGCACCGGCACTAAATCGTCCGTGAGCCACGCTTCTACGTTTGCAGGAGTCTCGACGACGTCGCCATGACGGTTGTAGACGATTTTATTTGCGTCAATGTACGCAGGCGTCGTGAGGTCGTCGCGATTCGTGACAAACACCAGTTCGTACGCAGCGTCGGCAGCGATCTGCTGTGCGACAGCGTCAGGAGACGTTGCAGCATCGATGCGTTGCCACGTCGATGGATCCCGCAGAATCCGGAGCGTCCCGATCGCATCAATATCGTCGCGTGAGTGGCGCAGCTGCTGCGGATCGTTCAGCAGCGCTTGGGGCATGTCGATCGTCCCGATCGAGCTCACGTACGCGACGATCTCGGTTGCGTATTTTGTCCGGAGCCACTTCTCGGCGATTGCGCCGGCAGCGACACGGCCGATTGTCTCACGCGCACTGGCGCGGCCGCCGCCACTCGCTGCGCGGATGCCGTACTTTTGCTGGTACGTATAGTCTGCGTGACCTGGACGCGGGACCGTGTCCATCTCCTTGTAGTCACCTGGACGGACGTTCTCGTTCGGGACGAACAGCGCCACGGGCGTCCCGAGCGTCACGCCGTGTTCGGTGCCACTCATGATCGTCACGAGGTCCTTCTCGTCCCGTGGCGTCGTGAGTTTGCTCTGTCCCGGCCGCCGCCGCGTGAGTTGCGGTTGGATGTCAGCTTCTGAGAGTTGCATCGATGGTGGGACGCCATCAACGATTGCACCCACGCCTTTGCAGTGCGACTCGCCGAATCTATGGGTGTGTGTTGGATGTTAGTTCACGTGCATGCGCATCGAGCGGCTGATGTGCGCAGTGAATGAACGGCTAGTGTGACACATATTGCATGTATGGACGTACGTTGTGACGCGGAAGATGCGGCCAAATGTGCTCATCGTGCTCGTGCGTGTGTCGATGCAAAGGTGTACGCGTTGTGTGAAGACGCGAGTGGAGCTGCGGAGGTGTAGGGCCTGCTGCAATGGAGCTGCTTGGTCTGCTTGGTGCTGGTGACTTCAGCGGGCGTCTTTGAAAGTGACGATTGCGATCGGATCGCGCAATATTTTTGATAAGCAAAATTCGGGACAGTTCGGGATCTCGTACACGAGCCACAAGAATCGCTGTACGATTTCGATGGTGTCTATGCGCAAACAAGCAACGACCAGCGCGTCCATGCAACAACAGCATGTGAAAGGCAGACGCATTGGCTGCATGCGAGAAGCAATGTACGAACGAGTGGAATCTTTCGGCAGCGCTGTGCCGTGCGTGACTCAGCATACGCAACTACAGTACAGTCAATGCAGCTCGTTCCGTAGCGCCAACTACAAGCAACATCTTAACGTGCGAAGCATGGTACACATCACTAGCGATATGCAAGGCCACAGACGTCTACGACAAACAATGACGACCAGCATCATCAACAACGAGAGGAGACGACTAAGAGAATGATTGAAGTAACTCCGTTTTTGATTTGAGTTGCGTCGCTGAGACATCGACAAACCGAGAAGCAAATTGCTAGCAAGCACTCTACTTCTTCGACTTCTTGGTCGCGAGCTTACGCTGGTAGAACTCAAGCTCCTTGCCCTCGAGCACGTAGCCATCCGCGCGGCCCGACTGGCCTGGGCGGGACGAGATCACCGCAAGCAGGCGGCCCGACTGGAACTGCTCATCGAGCTTCGCGTCAAGCACGCGCGTGCGCTGGCGCGACGCGAGCTTGCGCTGGACGTGGTCCGACTTCTTGACCGACTCTTCCTCGACCTTCTCGGCGTTCTTCTTGATGCCGATCTTCACGCCGTAGTGCGCTTCGTACCACTGGCGGAACGGCGTCGCGTCGACAAGCACGACCGTGTTCTTCACGAGCGTCTTCGTGCGCACGAGTTCGTTGTTCGACGCATTGTAGACAACGTCCAAGATACGCGTCTTGCGCGCCGTCACTTCCGTGCCCCACGAAAAGTTGCCCGTGTCGAGACGCAGTGCGCGGAACTTGAGGTGGCCACCGCGGGTGCGGACCGTGTGCACGCGCTTCGCCGCGAGCTTCGTGTTCGCGGGCTGACGCCCGAGCTCAAACTTCCGCTTCTTGCGGTATTGGGCACGCTTGCCACCAGTTTCACGGCGCTTGTGGCGCGAATCACGGGAGATACCTATCGAATACGAAAGGAAGAGAGAGAGAGAGCGTTAGTACACGCAGAGTAGCCAGTAAGATCAAGTACGACAAATGCGAGCAACGCCGCTTCCTCCCCACTCGCTCGCTCTGTGAGCTTGTGTGATAACCGACGACGACGTCCCCGCGAGTCCATCAAATGCCGCACGAAGAGGATACGGCAGTGAGGACTCGCAGCCACTCGAGAGCGTGACTTCTCGAGGGCTCGCGCAGTGCTCGATCCAGTCAAGTTGCGTGCAGACGCACGAAGCGCCACACAGTGGCAACCTGGAGAGCGCACAGCAGTTGCTGTGTGGGGACTGCGCGGCATGCGTGCGTGGGAACGAGCGTCGGGAGCGTGGAGCGTGGGGAGACGGCGGCAGACGACGAGCGTGGTGGCGGCAGCTTACCCATACTGATTCACTTCCGACGGAGTTGTTTCGGTACTGTTGACACGATGCAGGCAGCGCATGCTGCTTTTGGCTCAACGAGAGAAACAGCACACGACAGCCAACCAAAAAACGAAAGGCTGCGAAATTGTTTTGAAGTCTCGACGCGGCGTTAGCAAAGGTGCTACTAACGCACGTCATTTATAGTTTATCAAGTCTTACTTTGTACAAGTTAAGTGAGTCGCACACAAATACGTGCACTTAGAGAGCAACTCATTTGGTTGCACGTCACTCATTTGAAACTGCTGTGTCACATTTTCGAGGCTGTGTCAGTGCTCTGCCCTTGATAAACATCGAACGACTTGGTGTGTTTCAAGCACGGAAGCGCAACGGACCTGCTTTGACGAGCACCTGCAGCAAGCATCGACCGACCACCTGCATCTTGCGTCTCTACACGACTACTGTACCTCCACACACACACACACACACTCATCTAGCGACCAACTGCAGCCATGCCGAGCGAAGAGTTCTCGGTCGATCTGCTGCAACTGTACTATGGTACGTGTGGCCTGTCATTACTGTGTCGTTACGCTTTGCTTGCTGTCATCACCACGCACATGCATCTGTCACCTCCTCACACACCGCGTATTCCTTGTATCTCCTCTCCTGCTTGCACTTGCAGACCGTTTGTTTCCGTACGAACAAATGGCCAAGTGGCTCACGTACGACGGCGGTGCGCCCACTTGTCTCCCTACAACTGCTCCATACCTCACACTCACACGCTCGTACATCTATACATCTACACAGGCGAAGAGTTCTTCTTTCGCCGTGAGCTGTCGTTCACGCTCGAGAACGACACGTACATCCGATACAAAGCGTTCCACAATGCGGACGAGATGAAAGCGTCGATGGTCAAGACGCTGCCGTTCAAGATCGACATTGGCGCTGTGTTTAGTGTCTCGCCGGCCGACAAAGGCAAAGTGAATGCGAGTGACTTTGTACCCGACGAGCGCGAACTCGTGTTTGATATCGATTTGACCGATTACGACGACATCCGAACGTGCTGCAGCGGCGCGTTGATCTGTTCGAAATGCTGGCAGTTTATGGTCGCAGCAGTCAAAGTGCTGGACGCTGCACTGCGCGACGATTTTGGGTTCGAGCACATTTTGTGGGTCTACTCTGGTCGACGTGGGATCCATTGTTGGGTCTCGGATGAAGCAGCGCGGCACTTGACGAACGAAGCACGCACGGCAGTCGTGCAGTATTTGTCGCTCGTTGAAGGCAACGAGAATGCAAAGCGGAAAGTGCAGCTGAAAGATCCATTGCATCCGTCACTCGAGTACGTTCTTTTGTGATTGGTGGAGCGTTGGAATGCACATGCGGGTGTGGGTGCTGGTTGGGTTACATGCTTTCTGGTTGGGTTTTATTCGTGGTGTGTGAATTGTATGGATACCTGTGTGGGTTTTATTGGGTTACTTGTGAGTGGGTTATATATATTAGCTGGTTTATATATTTCAGAATGGATTTTATTGTATCGCCTGGGTTTTACTGGGTATTTTGCTGGGTTGTATACGTTGATTTGTCGTTTTATACGTTAATTTGGAATTGTATACGTTCAATTGCTGCGTTCAGACGTTAATTTGGTAAAAATAAAACTAACGTCTAATTCGACTTGCGCATCTATCGACAGCCGCGCATACCGACTATTAGAGCCACTGTTTGAAGACATTGTTTTGGGTCCTGAGGGGCAAAACATCTTTGGGGACGAAAAACATTGGACAAAGCTGCTCGATATGGTCCCAGACGAAGATTTGCGGACGCAATTGAGTACACGCTGGAGCAGTTCGCGTGGTGATGCGTCCAGTCCTCGCGACAAGTGGCGCGAACTCGTCGATGGCGTCGACAAGATCGTTGCAAAAGGGCAAGCAAACAACAAACGCTCGTCATCTGCCAACGACCAGCGGAAACGCAACTTGTTTGAATTGCGGACGTGCGTCGCCGAGATCGTGTGTGCGTATTTGTACCCGCGCTTGGACGCAAACGTGTCGAAGCAGCGCAATCACTTGCTCAAGAGTCCGTTTGCCGTCCACCCCAAGACGGGACGCGTCTGTGTCCCTGTCGCAGCCGACGCAATTGAAGACTTTGATCCATTCAGTGTCCCGACGCTCGGACAATTGCAAGATGAACTGAATCAGACGACAAGTGGGACGACTGACAAGACGTCGATGCAGCAATACGTGCGATTGTTTGAGACGACGTTGCTCAAACCACTCGAGGTTGCTGCGAAGCTCAAGCAGCGCCATGCAAACGAGTCGAGTGCTGCGTTCAATGGCGACTGGTAGGTAGGTGAGCAGCGTAGGAGGGCGAGAAGGACGTGACGGGCAATACATAAGACAGCGGGACAGAACAAGAGAAAGAGGACGATCGCATCGTGTTTGCATTGTATTGGCCATCGTCCAAGGGTTGGAAAGTGCGTTTGCATCCATTCTCATCTCAACTACTGGCCACCACCGCGTGCAGCTTTGAACCGCGACACGCGCTTCACGGGTTGCTGGTCAGTAGCAAATAGCAATAAATAAGAGTCCAAGCGTCAACAACGCCGTCGTTTATACATACACTGAGCACCAATACAAACATTGAGCACCACAACACCAACGCACCGGCTCGTCCCCCACTGGCTGCAACGTTACGACGTCGCCATTTGGGTTGTTGCCCGCAAACCGCGACCGCACAGGCGCAGCGCCAGTACTTGTACTCGCACTCGCTCCATTGCTACTGCACGATCCAATCGATGGCGCTGCCTTCTCCTCAATCACTGGCGCTTGCGCTACGTTTGCGTCGCTCGCTGGTGCGCGCTCGACAATGTCGCGCTCCATGATCGCACCCGAGAACGACGCAGACGACGATGCAAACGCTGGCGCTGGAATGCGCGTTGGGACACTTGCATCACTCGTTGCCGGCTGCGACACGTCCGTGAACGACGCTTTGGCAGTCGCCTGCTTTGACTGCTTTGACTGTTTCGGCTGTGTGGCAGTCGCTTTCGCGCGCATCTCGCGTGCTTTTTCGTCGAGCGTCGCGTCGGTTGGACAGAGTTGGTAGGCAGCAGCAAATGCATCAGCTGCGTCGCTGTAGCGCTGCAGCGACGCCAACGCACACGCGCGTCGGTAGTGGCCCTACAGCAGGTACACACGTCGTCAGTTAGTCACTGATAGAGCCACTCCAAGAGCAATCGAGCCAGTTTGTCAGCAGGCTTGTTCGACCGACAAACGTACTTTGACCCACGTCGCATCGAGTTCAATCGCAACGTCTGCGTCTTCCAAAGCAGCGTCGAAGCGCTTCAAGCGATGGGACGCAGCTGCGCGATTGCCAAACAGAATCTGCTCCCATCATCAGTTTAATAATGCATAATAGAGTCAGTTCGATAGCGACAGAGCCATAGAGAACAGACAGACGCTTCAGTCGTACGTACGTGGGACGATGGATCGAGCGCCAGCGCTTGCGAGTAGAGCGCAACCGCGTCTTTAAACTGGCGCTTTGCAAACGCGCTGTTGCCACGTGCTTTCAAATCGTTTGCTTTGGTCGTTGTGGTGTCGTTGCCATCATTCTCGCCTACGCCACTCTCGCCAGTCGCTTCTTGCGCTTCCAATGCTTCAATGCGCCGCATCGTTTCATCCCAATCCCACTCGGTCTGTTCTGCTTTGCGCCGCTCCTGCTCTTCGATCTCAAAGAACGCTTCAATGTCTATGGAATTGGTTTTAAAAAATCGTACTTCGTGGGTTGCCTACATCACTAAGTTCGGTTCGTTAAATGCGCACCTTCAGTCGATGCTTTGGGCGCTGGTTGGTCGCTCTCAGCTTCACTCTCTTGGATCTCACGGATGTTCTCTTCGTCGTACATCTGTGTTGTTGTTGGATACGTCAGTATAGACCCAGAGCGCCAGTGAGAAATAGACATATAGAGAAACAGACGTGCGGACGCGACCTTTTTGATGTCTGCGAGGCCGTCGACCTGGCTCTTTTTCTCGGTCAAGTCCGTCATTGCGGTCTCCAAGTCGCTGATCTGCGATGCAATGTCTACGCAGCGCCATATCAGTAAGCGAGTGAACAAGTGAGAGTGATAAAGCCAGCTACAAGCACAGTGTGGCTTCATTAGACGCACTCTGCTTGCGGCGCTCGAGCGTTGCGACTGCGCTCGTGGCGCTTTGCCACGCAAAGTGTGAGTCGCCCAAGTGCGCGAGGATCTCGTTCGAGCGTACGATCTTGCCTGGCATCATGGCGCGCTTCCCCAGTGGCACCTGGTGCAATTAGAGTGTGTGAGTTTAGCTAAATCAGCGAGGTTGGCGGTGTGTGTGCAGTGCAGACAACCGCACACATACAGAGAGCATATGTATACAAAAGAGCACTGCACGCACCATCACATTGTGGCTCAGCTTCTTTGGTAGCTCGGCAATCGTCGTTGCGACATCGCTGCATTGGTCCAGCGTGCTCTGTAGCTCGGCGATCTGCGTCTGCGCTTCTTCGATGCGCTGCAAATGTAGCATACCCCACGACACGCCGATCTTTAGCACATGCGCTCCATCATGCAGTGCAAGCGAGTACACGCACCTCTTGCAGCAGCCGTGGATTCGCTGCTTCGCTCGCCAGTCCTGCCATTTTCGTTCGTATGTAGAGATGATGCGCTTACTTTCGCAAAAATATGTTTTACATTTGAAATTAACTCTTTTCATATTTGACGTCTTTTCGTTGCGCACATAAACGACAAATCTCGTTGTCGATCCCCGAACTCAAAAACAGCTCCGACGAGCTGCTAAAAAACACAAACTCATCCGTTGCGTCGTGCTCGTGCTTACGGATTAGCAGCCGACCAACTGAGCGCTAGCGGATCACACGAATCAGGCCATTGCAGATCGGGTACGAGATGAAGTGGTCGTTCACGGACAACAGCGCCCCGAGCTGCGACGTCCGCTCCGAGTCGTACAGCATGATCGGCATGACTTCGAGCGAGCGGCTGTTTGTAGCATAGCGACCGACTGTATGCACTGTTGTTTTCCAGCTACTCGCCGCGCGTTCGGTACTCGACAGTGTCGCCTACCGTGCAGCGCTGAATCACAACACGCAAGCGCTCTCTGCCTGGCCAAACTCTGCAGCCCAAAACAATGGCGATTCGGCGTTGCTGTCAAGTTCTCAATGCGAGCGCTGTGGCTCAGCAGCACCGTGATCCAGTTTCGTCGGATGCGATAACGACTACGCAATCGCTGGTTTCGCTATGGACGGAGAGGATGCTGCAAGAGACGCCAGCGTGTCCTTTTGCAACTGCATCGTGCAGCGCTGTAGTGCCGCCGCTGGGATTCGTGGCGTGAACATCCGCGTTGCGTTCTATCACGATGCGCGCGCTCTTGGCCCGCTTAAGCTACGCCGCCCAGTACAATGGCGACAGGAAGACAATCGTCTTCCTCGCGTCTGCTACTGTCTTCCACGCGATTACATTTGCTATTCAAAACTATGGAAAATGGAAATGTGTGGGAAGTGGTAGTGTTGCAAATTAATTGTAATCCAAGGATGATTTCGTACCGATATACCGGTATCGATATGTAACGCAATTAGCTCGACTTACTACAGTACTTTGTTGACACAACACCTTGAACATTTGAACGTCGTGTAGGTGCTCGTATCACTTCTGCGCACTTCAGCAACCCGTCCGACGTCAACGATGCTGTTTCTGGAGCAGACACAGGGTTTTGGTGGTGCTGGTGTCGGCGGTGGCAGCCCAGCACTTGCAGGCGATGTGCAACCACCGTCGCTGTTTGAGCTGCTCATGCAGGAGCGTATGGCGAGCGGCATCAAGCCTGCGCTCGAGTACCTCGTGCACACGGTCGCCGAGTCGTACCCGCAGGTGGCGCTTACACTCCCGGTGCGCCGCTTCGAAGAGACGTACGCGTTGCTGCGTCTCGCAGCAGAGCGCTACTTCCTTGCGCGCTACGATAGCCTTGCGACCGAGAAGTTCTACGGCATGAAACGCGTCATGTTCCACGCGCCAGTCGAGAGCGGCGCACCGGCGACAACTGCGCCGCTGACCGATCGCGCACGCACACAATCGCTTCTCTTTGCTGTGCGTCTCTACTGCATCCATAGCGTGTCTATACATGCATCATCACAGCGCGGCTGACTTCGCAGCTGCCACTATCCGTAGGTCCTCGTGCCGTACTTGAAAGCAAAGCTCGACAACTACCACAAATCGATTCAGGAGCAACTCCCACGCTTGCAGTCGCAAGCAGCTCGGACTGCCTCCACGAATTCTACCGTCCGTGATCGATCGCAGCGCACCGCAACGATCCGTTTGTTACTCCAGCGACTGCAGCAGCTGCAGCTCGTGCTGCGCTTCAAGCGCGCATTCGTGACCGGCTACCCATTCGCACACTTTGTCTACGAAGGCGCATTCTTTGTCTACCAGGTACCGACACATAGTTGCGCTGGTTTGTATGACGCTGCTGTTGTGACTGTATGGCTCACACACGCGTCTCTCTCTCTCTTTCTCAGTGGCTCTATCTGTTTGGTGATACGCCGTATTTCTCGCCGTTCCTCCGTCGCATGAAGATTGCACTCGTGCGCGTCACTTCCGAAGATGAGTCGGCGTTCCACCAGAGCCAGAGCGCGTCGCGTGCCGCTTTGCTCGCCAAGCTCAGCGGCTCGAGCGTCGTTGCGCGCGTCAAGCGGTTGCTCCTGCGCGCATCGTGGGCGACGCTCGACCATTCGTACGTGCTTTTGCTCCTTGGCGTCGCTGGCTACAAGTTTATCGAGTGGATGTACTCCGAGGAAGGCACGGCGGTGAAACTCCGGCTCACGGGCTCGGATGCGCCAGTGCCGCCGCCGCCACTGCCGCCACAGTTTTCCGGCAGTGCACTAGCGCTTGCGACGGCAGAGCCACGTGCGTGTCCCGTGTGTCGCCAGCCGCGCGTGAACCCTGCGATGGCTGCAACCTCTGGCTTTGTGTGCTGCTACACGTGTCTGTATCGCTATGTGGAGGAACATGGTGAGTGTCCCGTGACGCAGATCATGTGCGACGTTGCGAGCATCACGAAGATCTACGATGACGATGCACCACGTGATAGTTAAGAGAGAGCGAGAGAGAGAGAAAGAGGGAGAGAGTAGGGACACAATAGACAGTTTGCAGTTGTTGGTTCGTATTGTCCATTCTGTACGATTGTCGTAGCGTCTGTTCGTGATCCGTTCGTGCAGTCAATCGATCTTACGACCTGCTTGACGCACGACGAGTGAACGATGAACCCGCGTTCTGCAACGACGACGAGCGGCGCTGCCCAGAAGAAATCGATTGCCGTCGCTGCTGCGCGCATTGCCGACACTATCGACGCAGCACTCGAATCTGCGCTGCTCCATGCGTGCGCGGACGGTGACACAGACCGCGTGCGCAACGCACTCGTGCGCCTCGAACGACAAGTCACAACGACCGCGCCGCACTCGATCGAAGAGCTCGTAGGGTGTGCGTTTGCGCGTGCTGCCCAAAGCGACCAGGTCAGTGTGGTGGCGCAACTCCTTGCGCTCAGTGACGCGCACACATCGCTTGCGTTTGCAGCAACGGCGCTGCGCTACAATGTGTGCCGCACCGAGCGGCTCTTCCCGCCCGTCCATCCCACCATGCATTGTTGTCTCGCGATGCGCTACGTCGGCTACGCTGGTGTCATGTGCGTCGAGCAAAATGCTTTGCGCGTACTACGGTTCCTGCTCGACAGCGCGCTGCTGGACGACAGTGAAGTCGTGCGGTGCTTTGTGCGTGCAAAGCAACACGCTGCACGCTTTGACGCAAACGACCCGACGGCGTATCGACCGATGCTGCGGCTGTTGGTCGCCACGAGCCCACTCCTGATACGAACGACAGCAGTGACGAACACTGCAAGCACGAAGGACAACGACGACGACATGCGAGCGCTCGAGTGTTCGCTCGCATACGAACTCGCACCGAGCGCCTGTTCCGTCACGAAGTGACAAACGCACAAGACAACAAGATGAAAGGATCAACACATGACGATGTGTATTATAGAACGTCGCTAGCTGCTAAACGACGTTGTTGGCGGCTACTGTCGAGCACTGTCAATGGAAGGAGCATGCGTGAGCTACTGCAAGGTGCCACTTTCTTCTTCTCATCACTTCTTGGCGGCTTGACCAGCGCCAGGGAAGAGCACGATCACAGCGCTCATGTTGTCGCGACTGCCTTTCGCAAGGCATTCGTCCAAGAGTTGCTCGCAAATGTCCTTCGGGTTGCGCTCACCGGCTGTTGGATCCGAAAATGAGTCATGTGAACAGTCAATCACTCAATCCATCAATAGACACACACACTTGGACGCCTCCGACGCACCTTTGAGCTTCGTCCGGATGAATTTGCGCAGCTGGTCGTTGCTCATGACGTCGTAGATGCCGTCGCACGCCAGGACCATAAACTCATCGGCCGCATCACGGCGGTGGATCCGAATGCACGGCTCGGCCGTCACGAGCTGCTGGTGCGGCTTCAGTTCGGCATTGCGCTTGAACCACAGGTCGCCAAACGACCGCGACACGGCGACGCCGCCGCAGACGCGACCCCGAAAGACTGTCCCGCCAGCTGCAACGATACGCTGCTTTTCGAATTCCAAATCGGGTTTGTGGTCGACCGAGAGCTGGACGACTTCCTGCAACTTGCTCGAGCTCAAGACGCAGCGCGAGTCGCCAACGTTTGCACAAATCACGTCCGTTGGTGAGATGATGGCGAACAAACCGGTCGATCCAACTTCGTCGGACGTCGTTGCAGTGTCCGGATCGACTTTCAACGCTTCATCGACGTCCATGAAGCTCTTGCCAAGTGCAACAGCGAGCGACTCGGCCGACTACACAGTGTGTAACGTGAATGTGTGAGCGAAGAGAGAGAGCGCACGAGAGAAAGAGAGAGAGAGAGAGAAAAAGAGAAAGAATGACGCACTTTGGAGTCTTTTCGGAACTCTTCAGTCTTGACGAGATGCGGGATCATGCGCTTCGCACTGGAAGCAATTGCAGTTGGCAGCAGCCAGAGAGAGAGAGAGGTTCAGTAGGACAGTTAGAGAGCGCGACTACAGAGAAGAACCGACAGGACGTACACTGCTTTCGAGATCGTCGAGCCGCCGTGGCCGTCAAACACAGCGACGCAGATCGTGTCTGGCGTCGATGGGTCGAGCGGGATCTGCACAATGTCGACGTCCTGTGGGTTTGCGAGAACGAGAGAGAGACGTGTGTGTTCGACGGCTGTTAGGAAGGCGCTCATGTCAAGGCAGACGACAGCTCGTGACGACGCACCTCCATGGACTCGCGCCAACCCTGCATGGACGCATGGCCGATCGTGATAGAGCCGACGGTGTGCACGTCCGACTCCTTGTCAGTCTTCGGTTCGGCGAGGAAGCGCGACATCGTATGTGTGCGTTTGTGTTGCGGTAATGGGTGAATGTGTTTTGGCGAGTGGATGCGTCTGTGTCGCGAGTAGTCGGAGCGTGTGGAAAAGTGAGGCATTTGTTCAGTCACTGCTGTAGCAGTGCATGCACGGCAGGAAGCGATCACATAGCGATCACCGCGTGCGTCGCGATAGTTAGAGAGCGAGAACGAACGCGGTGTCGTCGCCCGTACCTGCTCGTCTGTTCTGTGAATGAGGTTTGTGTTTTATGCGCCGAAATTATTGATCAGCTTTTTCAGGCCAAATATTTACTGGATGTTTGTATTGATTTGACCTGATTTGCCATAAGTATATTTAATGTATATGTTTGTAGCCGACTTTGTGAATAGAACTTCAAACGAATCGGTACCACTTCAAGTATCACACACACGATACAATACTGGCGACGACCATGGCACAGACACTAATGACTACAGTAGATTTTGATTGCTGTCGCGGCTGCGCGCCTTGCCGACACTATCGAAGCCTTCGACACTTCGCTGCTCGGTGCGTGCGCGAACGGCGATTTGGACCGCGCGCACAACGCACTCGTGCGTCTAGA
>JAADXH010000213.1:0-31169 GCA_023337595.1 Globisporangium camurandrum
ATCCATCAGCTCACATTTTGGGTGCTGATAAAGCTCTGTTTTGCGCATCGTTTGAATGCAACGAAAGTTTTCTAACCTAATTTTTGGCCATTTTATTCAAAAAAATCAAGTGTCCGTATAATTATAAGGCGCACTGTATCTCGCGCGAGCGCAGCAGCACGCGCTCGCGCTACGAGCACACTTGTCACGTGGGGCGCGACCGTTGCATTAATGGTGATCGAGTTTCGAGCTCCTTCTTAGAGACCGATGTCCGTTCGTGCAAGCCAAACTCGCGTTAAAGGAACAAATGAAAGTGCCCACAGCAAGTTCGCCATTATTGACAGGCGCACCGTGGTCCACGAATCGCTCAACTGTACCGAGCATACTGTCACCCCTACCTTGCTGGACACTTTCAAAAAGAGTTCGATTGCAACTACGCCAACTCAAAGCCATACAACACAACAGCGCGCCTACCGAGCTGCACGTGTGTTTGCACGTGCCAAGAAGAGGAGTCGTCGCGGTTTGGCTCGTGTTAGTGTAGTTGCACATGTCCATCAATCTTATTTTTGTTTGTCAGTTTGTCCTGACACTAAATCAAAGCAAAGTGTGTTGCACGCTGAGTATTGAAATCCAAGTGACTCAAACCAGATCTTATGCTTTCATACATCGCAAACGAGGCGGCTGTGACAAAAATCAAGGGGAAACTGTTCTTTTGTGTACTGCACACCAAAGGACAGCGGATAAGCGATCAGGTCACGGTAATATACTTGCGCTTCGTCACACTCGATCGGCAGTGTACGCTCACGTGTGCACGCAGTTGCTGCGTGTAAGGATCTAGCACCGATGATGGCAGCGACAGCGCCGATGGGGGCGACCGAAGTGCACGGCAGCGAGCTCTTCCGCATCCGCCGCATCTTCTCGGTCGGCTCAGACGCAGCGACAACTGCGGACGATAGGCAGCAACAGCAGCCAACATCGCTCAAGATCGCGGCAATGGCAGTGCACACGCTCGAGAAGAAGCAGCTCCTTGCCATGTCCATCACCGAGGACTTAGATGCAGGGACAACCACGGCCACCACACCAGCTGCAAGTGCGCCACACGCACATCCTGCACACGCTTCGGCTGCGCCGAGCATCGCGCTCGGCCACCTCCCGTCCATCACGCCACGCAAGAGTCGCATGCCGCCTACAGCTGGCGCTGCCTCTGCTGCTATAGCTCATGGCCTCGGGAGCCGTGACGCCGAGCGCAAGAAGCACCTCAAACAACAAGCGGCACTGAGCTCTGCGTCCAACTACTTGCTCGTCCGGACGATCGAAGAGGACGAGCGCGCACGGTTCTGGAAGTTCCCGGTCTACTCGACGCGCAAGCAACAGGCAGCGAGCGCGCGGGAGAAGCTCGTCGCACTCGAGTTCAGCCCCGAAGGCGACTGGCTCGCGGGCCTCTCGAGCCGCAAGAACCGCTTGCATCTGATCCCGGTCGCTGCACTCATCGCGCGGCAGCGCAAGCGGCTGCTGGACGCCGTCGGTGCGCCACGTTCGAGTGCGACGCGCGAACTCATGGGCGTCGAGCCGAGCGTGATGACGACGCAGATGGCGAGCTACTTGCGCGCAACGAACGCTGCGGGCGGGCTGAACGGCGCGCGGTACCACTCGCAAGTCGCGGGCGACGACGCGCAGATGAGCGTGTTAGAGTTTGCGATCGGCATTGGCGCCGTCACGTGCGTCCGGTGGTGGCGGTCGCTCAGTAGTGCGAACTACGTCCTCGTCGGTGGCTCGGAAGGGCTCATTTCGATCGTAAACGTCGAGGAGAACGCCGAGGTCTGTCGCTGTGAACTTCAGCGCGCTGGGGCGATCGTGTCGATCGATCTCGTGCGCGAGAACTTTCGCCACGAGACGCGCACGAGCATGTTGGTCACTGCGTGTAGCGACGACGACGCGAGCGACCGGAGCAACGAAGGCCGCAAGCGCTACTACCGCGTCGTGTTGGAGAAGAAAGTCCAAGCGCCAATCGCGAAAGCGGCGGCAGCGATGCGACCCACAGTCACGCGCGCAGCGAGCACTGGGAGCGCCGAGCCGACGAACTTTGCGTCTGCGAGCGGCACGCCGAGCTTCACGACAGCGACAGCAACCGCATTAGTGCACGGCCCGTCGCTACAGCTGCCACGACCGCCGAAATATATCGTCAAGACGTTCCCGCAGCACTTTCTAGAGGACGTGGACTTTCGACCCCAGCGCGTCAAGAAGAGCGCGCCGCGCGTTGCGCTGTATGCGATCAATAGTCTGTTGACGACCGAGTCGTCGCTCGCGCTATTTGACGCTGCGACGCACCGTGCGCGGCTGTTTTCGAACTTCCAGTGGGCATTGCGGCACGAGTACGTCGTCCCGAGCCTCGCGCCCGTCGCTGCTGGTGCGCGTACGGTCTTGCCTGATGGCGCTATTGATGCAAACGACGCAGAAACCGAAGTGAGTGACGCTGTTGTCGACGTTGAGATTGCGTACTGTACGACCGACTTACTGCTGCTCCAAGGACGCAACGCAACGACGAACGAGAACGTCGCGACGTGGGTGTCGCTGCCCTCGCGCAACGCTTTGGACGACGACACGGACGCCGCGGCGCACGCGCACATTGTGCATTACCTCACGCTCCACAACAACGAACGCATCGAGCGCGTCGTCCAGAGCACGTCCCGTCAAGCGCGCGGCGCTGCAGGAGGAAGCGACACGAGCGACGCACGCACAGCCGATGCGCAGGTGATCTACCTGTTGCAGACCGCACATAGCGTGTACGAGTGCCGCCCACAGTGGTCCCGCTTGGCGCTGTTCCAAGCGCTTTGTACGCAGACGATCGCGTTGTCGAACGCACAGTCGATCGGGTATGCGCTTGGTATTGACATGGCGTCGCTGTGTCAAGTCGCGGCCGACACACTGTGTAAGCGCATCCGCGACAATGAAGCGACCAGCGACGACCGGACGCTCCAGTGGGTGCGCGACCTGTTTGCGGTCTCGCGTGCGCTGCCGACGACTGCGATCGCACAGCTCGCTGCGATCGGCGGTGCACAGTATGCGATCGCGTACGCACAGCAGATTCTGTCGCCTGGCGCCTCGGACGCCGCACCGATCGAGACGGACGCAACACCCGCAGTCGTCGTCGATGCGTACGAACGCAAGCAAGTGGCACTCGCGTTGCTGGATCTCGTGCTGCGTGAGCGACTGCGTTTGAACGTATCGACGACGCCCGGGACGCAAGAACCCGAAAAAACGCAGCGAGCGATCGACGTAAATGATGCGGACGCGAGTGCAGCATCACAACGTCTGGCCGACACGGAGACGTGGCTCGTGCACTTTCTGCAGACGAGTCGCGACTACGACACGAGCGATGTCGTCGCTCTCTGTTTAGCGCACGAGCACGTCGACAGAGCTGTGCTCGTTGGGCAAAGCCGCTCGGACGTGCGGTTCGTGTTGCAGCAGATCGTCGCTGCCGGTCTTGCGACGTTTGTGAGCGCCGACGCACTCGCGTTGCTGGTTGCAAGCGGCTTTGCGCGGGACCTCGCGCGGCCCGAGAGCCGGTTGATCCTACGTAGCTTTGAAGTCGATACGCAAGTCGACGTGTTGCTGGCGTACGAGCCAGCGCTCGTTGCGCATCGCGACTGGCTGCTGCGCCACTTGCCGACGATCTCCCGCAGCCGACGTCGCCGCATTGCAACGTGTTTGGATCCACGCAATCAAGCGGCGGCCAGCGCTGCAATTGATCCATCGACGCAGTCGGAGCGATCGACTCGAGCGACAGCAGCGGACGTTGCGTCGTCGGAAACGATGGATGTGCGACCCGAGGAACGCGTCGAGCTGTTTCTCACTGTGCTATTGTCGTTGAATCGAGACGACGAGGACGGCAGCAAGGACGCAAACGATGAAAGCGCTGCGTCGCTGTATTCACAAGCAGCGCTCGAGCAGTTGATGAAGACGCTCGCACACCAGTATCGCCCGCCCGTGCTGGTCGCGCGCTGCGTCGACTATGGCAACTGGACAGCTGCAGCGAGTCTGTACGAAGCACACGGCGAGTTGATCGAGGCCGTCGAAGCGCGGCTGCATGCGCATAGTGTCTTGCGACCTGTTGCGCCAACGTCGTCCTCGACGCTCCACAGACGGCGCCAGTCGTCAGATGCGTCGATCGAGAGCGTCGTGTCGGATGCCAGCACGTCCGCGTTCCAGGACGCAATGCGCGACGAACTGCTCGAGTTGCTCCAGTCGCTCGTGGTCCAGCGCGATTGGCAGCGTCATGCGACGACAACGACCACAGAAGCATCGAACGCGCCCATGCGCGCAGCGATCCTCGCGCGGCTGCTCGTCAAGTGGTTCGAATACGGTCTCGCCCGCACGGAGCTCGAGGTGTTTCTGATCGATCCGAAAGTGTATGCGAGCGTTGCGCCGCTCCTTGCAACGATCTTCTTTGCAGACGTCGTCGACAGCATCCTCGGCACGAGTCGGAGCGACGTCGCAGTGCCGTTAGCGTCAGCGTCCGCGTCTGCGTCGACTGGAACAGCAACAACAACAACGCGCCACTGCGCGAGCATTCGTACAACGGGTTTGGACGACCGCGACCGGGACTGGGTCCGTCGCTGCCACACGCTACCGTTCTCCGGTCAGTTCTTCTTCCACGTCTGCGCAACGTTCCTCGACAGCTCGGGCGACGATACGTCCATCGATGGACTCGAGCGCTTGCAAACAAACGACAGTGCTGCGACAGGACCAACAGCAACGTCCGAGTCACTGCTTGTCGCCGACCGCCGACGTTCGGCGACGCAGCGATTGCTGGACCTCGTGAAAGATAACGTCATCAAGAACGACGTCGCGCATCGTGTCGTGATGATCACACCGCACTCGGCGCAGGCGCTCGGGAAGAGCGACCCGCTCGAGACGCACGCCAAGGTGTTTACGTGCGGCCACGTGTTCCCAAAGCGCGTGTTTGACGAAGACATTGTCCCGGAGTTTGAAAAGCGCATGACAACGCTCCCCGTGCCGCTCCTCACGACGAAGCACGTGCTGCTCCGTGAGTTCAAGCGCAGCGCCGTCGAAGCGCCGTGTCCGATCTGCTCGTTCAACAAAGTGAGTGCGCTCGTGCAGCACCAGCGCGACAGTCTTGCTGGCAGCAATAGCAGCGGCCAGTCGCCCGCGACAATTGCAGCGGCGACGCACACGGCAGCGCCACCGGCAGTCGAGTTTTACTTTCTACACGCTGCTGACAAGCACAACCCGCAGTCGTATCGTCAGCATCACAGTAGTAACAGTACGAACGGAGGCAGCGCTCGTCGGACGTCGCACCACCACCACCATACGCATCACCAGCAGCAGCAGCAGTGGTGCCATGAACCGTGGGAGTGGCGCGCAATGCCATGAGTCGCATGTCAGCTGCAGAGACACTACCAACGCGATGCACATGATACTGTAGAGTCCGCAGCCACTCTACCAGTTCGATCGTCAACATTGCCGTTGTTCGCAAGCATCCCAAACGTAAGGTAGTCGAGTAACAACGCAAGTGGTGATGATATTCATGTGTGTTTGTATATAAATTAGTACAGATCTCTATTGCAGCTATCGACATCTACCGCTTGGCTTTCCGGCCACGTTTCGACTTGATCTTCTCGTTCCGCTTGTCTTTCTTCATGCGCGTGTCGACCAACTTGACTTTCCCACTCGGTTTCTTGCCCGCGCCCTTCGCGGCTGCCGACTTGCCGCTGCGCTGCGACACGACGTACACCTTGTTCTGCTTCTTGACCTGCGCGCCGCGCATCGCCTTGTCGATCGCTTTGAGCTTCTCGCGCGTCGACATGTCTGGCAAGTTCGCAATGTCGGTCGCTTTCTTCTTTGCAGCCTTGATCTTCTTAAGCGACTGCCGCTGCTTCCGACCGCGTGCTTCCGCGACCTTCTTCACCGGCTTCGTCGCCATCTCCATGAACCGCTCGCGCATCTGGTTGATCACGTCTTTCGGGATCGGCAGCTGCGGACGGTAGTGCTTCTCTTCGTCGTCGCAGAACCAGTCGGGCAACTCGGACGAGTCGTTCCACGCATACCGATTGTAGCTCGCATCGATCACTTCCTTTGCCTTCGACGCCTGGACCATCATGTGCGCCAAGCCCATCTGCTGCGCGCGGTCTTCCGCGTCGTACTCCTCGTTGTCCGAGTCGTACGTGCGCGCGTCCATGATCGGCAGCAGAGCGCTCTCTTCTTCCGCCTGAACGACTTCAAACGCGTTGTCTTTCGTCACAGACTCGTTCACCAGCGCAACGCCCATGCCAGACCGAATCAGCGCTTTCTTCTCCAGCGTCGCTGCGTCGTCCCCTTCGTCGTCGCTCTGCAGATTCACATTATCATCGTCGCTGTCATGAATCATCGGCTGGATGTCAAACTCCGACGCGCCAAACTCCTTCTCGTACTGATCGTCCTCTTTCTTGAGCTTCTTGAGCGCCCGGCGCTCCTGTCGGTCTTTCGCAGCTTTGCGCTTCTCACTCCGGATCTGCTTGTCGGTCTTCGGCATCGACGACAGCACCGACGCGCTCGTAATCGGTGCGCCTTTCGCGTCGCCATCGTCGTCGACGCCGTCAAACAGTTTGTTGCCCGTGAACCACCGATTGACCGATGCACTCGCTTTCTCCGGCACTTTGAGCGACACAGTCAGTTGATCCGCGGCGTCGTCGTTGTCCGAGTCACTGTCGTCCGAGCTCTAATAGTAGGTAGGAGATGGATCAAGAGAGTGAGTGACGGGTTCGCAGACTAGAAGAGAGGCAGACAGGCATACAGACTCGCACACAAAAGACAAGAGTGTCGGAGGCTACTAGGACCGCGCGCTCACTGCACGAGACGATGCAACGCGGTCAGACATGATAGCCATCCAAATCACTGTCCCCCATGATAGACAACTGAACAAGAGTACGGAGAAGGACCCAGAACAGATAACACGAATGGGGGGATCGACACACAACATACAAGCACACACGTCAGCACTTCAATCCAAACACCAAACGCACCTCTTCGGCTTTGATCAGCTCCAAGTACGCTTTCTGGTCGTTGTCAAACATCTCGGCGTCCTGGACGAGCGCTGCGCCAGCGAGAGCGCGCTTCGCGACCTTCGTGCGCTTCACGGCTTTGCGGGTCTGGACGTCGTCGCCCCGGCTCTTGAGAAAGTTGTCGTACAGCCGACTCATCTGCGACTCGAGGATCGCATCGTACTCGACGTCGCTGTCGGCGAGTTCATCCACCTCATCCTCTTCCGATTCGGCTTCCGACTCGCTGGACGATGCAACTGCATTCTCCAACTCATCGACCTTGGATTTCGACAGCTTGAGCTCCGAGAGGCTGAACGCCGACTCGGCTTCCGTGACGTCGACACCCTCTGCGTCCATCCCAAGTGCCGAGCGAATCCGGAGCTTCTGCTTTTTCTCGCGTTCCTGAAGATTAGAAAAGAATGTAGGAATACGTTAGACGACTAGATTATGCAAAGTGTTGTACACGACAGAGAGAGGCAGACAGACAAACGACAAAAGAATGTCTGAGCACAAGAACGATTGGTGGCGCTATAGCACAAAGCGACCCAATAGCTGAAGGCTGCAAGTTCGACTCTCGGCCGCTTCAATAGCCGGTCTGTTCAAGGACCAATCCACACCGAATGGTATCGGAGGGGGCTTTGGATTGCGGCCAACACACTCATGTAAAAAGACATGCAGACAGACAGACAGACAGACAGACAGAGGATGTTCAATCCAAATCGACCGCTACTCGCACGGACGGCAGGCGAGCGTAGGATAGGGGATCATATAGTTCACTCTTGGCGCGTAACGGGAGTCCGGAGGGTTGATCCGATACATGTCCACCGAGCGTTGGGACAAGGACTACTGGGATGCGCCAGTCACACACACTCACATACACAGACACTCGCCAAGACGCACCTTCTTCTTCTCACGCTTCTTCTTCGCAAGAACGCTTGCACGCAATTGTGCGAGTTCTTCGCGCACGAGTGCGTCCTTCTCTTTCTCGGTCAGTTCACGCTCCGGCTCTTTTGACGTTGTTGCAGCAGCAGCGGCGGCGTCGTCAACATCGGCTTCAGGGGCGCTCTGCTTTAGGAGTTCGTCCTTGTACTTCAGCATCTTGAGGCGCCACTTGAGCAAGTGCTTGAAATCCGCTTTGCCGAGCACCTACCGAGTTAAAAACAGTGAGAGGGGGGGCGTAAGCCGGTGGACAAGCAGAAGATCAATAGAGCAGACGCTGTCAACAGGAGACGACTGGAGATCGACGGACGAAACGCGCGCATGTGTGTGAGGGATGTCGAATGCGGATCAGACTGCACCAAGTGCCGGTTCTCGTCGCCGCCAACCAACTGGCTTCCAGTGGGTTTTCCAAAAGTTACTCTGGCGCCGGAACAACAGTGGGGCTCAGACGTTGTAGCTTCCTCCTCACGCCCACATTCGATCGTCTCACACACACACGTGCGCTTGTCTTCTCCAAGTTGCCAGCACTGCTGTTGATTCCATATTGCATACACAAAAACATACCTTGAGGTCCTTCAACGACGTCCGAATGTCGTCGTTCGTTGCTGGGTGGTCCATGTACACGTCGTCCTCGGGACGAAAGTGGATCGCCGTCGCGTCGGTCAACAGCCGAATCGGATCCGCTGCGTCAATAAACTGCGACACGCTCGTCTCGTTTGTCAGTGTCATGCCCAACGCTTCGTCGTAGCCTTCGCGGTGGCGCTTGCGTTCGCCAAACTTTGGGTGGAAGATCGTGATGCTCTTCTCATTCGACTCAACTTGGTCAAACACAAACTTTGGGTCAAACAGCTTTGCGTCGATCGAGTGCGGCGCCAAGTAGTCTTCACACACAACAAAGATCTCAGCCGATTCGTTACGGGACGACAGCGGTTTGGTGGCCGACACTTTCTTGAATAGCTGCTTGAAGACCCACAGCAGTGCGTTGTAGTCCTGCGACCGGAAGACCTTGGACACGAACGTCCCGCCGCGGCCCATGACGTCGACCGCGAGCTTAAGCGCGATGAGCGCCAGTTCGTTCTGCACGTACGCGTCCTTCGAGTACTCGGCGCCGACGTTCGGCGCACCGTCGCACAGCACGACGTCTGCCTGCCAGCTCTGCATCTCTTGCTTGATGATCTGCCGGCACTTGACAGTTGTGATGTCGCACTGGAACGTCTTCACGCCACGGATCGGCCGGATCGGCAGCAGATCGATACCGATGATGATGCTCGACGCTGGCATGTACTTGGCTGCGACCTGGCACCACCCGCCGGGTGCGGCACACAGGTCGATGCAGACCTTCGCAGTCGACAGAAAGTCATACTTCTTGTTCAGCTGAATGAGCTTGAACGCCGACCGCGCGCGGTACCCCTGCTGCCGTGCGAGGTTGTAGTACTTGTCCTTGTCGTGCTTCTTGCGCTTGACCATCGCGACGACGGATGAACGACTCGAGATCGAGTTGTGCCGTGCAGCGAAGTGAAATCGGGAATGCCGAGACAGGTGCTTGTGGTGGCTGTGGTTGGCGGCGATGCGGAATTGGTGAGAAAGGCAAATGGCTCGTGAAACGGTGTCATGTGCAGCCAGCCATTCGTTTGCACACAATCGTATTTGACTTGATTTTAGAATGCAAAGCATGAGCTTCGTACTTTACAGAGTGAATCAGGTAGATTTGGATTTCATTGCATATTATGCAACTACGGAACACTTCAATGAGCTCGAACCGTCGCAAAAGACACACTTGCTTCGAGTGTGCAAGTGTAATCCCATCGCTCGCTGCACGCAGTTGGCGCTGCTTGATCTGCTCTTGTACGTACGTGTCTGTGCGGTGCAAGGTGCGTACACGCGGCAAACTCAACAGCGCTAAGAGCAAGAAGCAGGAGAGAAACCGCGCCGGCACTCGTAAGCTTGTTAACAACACGAGCAGATCATTGCATATAATCACGTGCTGTGATGGTGAGCGCTGCCGAGGCACTGCGATCCGCGCTACACGAAGGCGTGCTCGAGAAGAAGCGACGCACGGGCGGGTGGCGAAAGAAGCACTACGTGCTCACGTCGTCACAATGGCTCTACTTTGACTCGATCGAGTCGCTCGATGCGCGCTCATCGCTTGCAACGGCCGAGATCCTCAAAGTCCAGCGCAGTGACATGGACCCGCTGCAGCGCAACTTTTCGCTCGTGTTGTACAAGAAGCGAAAAGAGTATCGTGCACTGAGCACCGAGGAGCGCGACGACTGGGTCCAGGCGCTCGAGTCGATCGCAGTGCTCCAGCGCAGCGGCGACAGCAGCAGCAGCCATAGCAACCTGCTGCTCGGTGATCGACACGCTGCTGCTGTGCTCGGCAGTGAATGCGAGATCGCGACGACTTCAGCCGACATAGCGCCGATACGCCTCCTCGGCCCAAACGGTGTCGACCTCGTGCGCGTGTGCGAGCAGATGAAAAAGTCGTTTGCGTGGCAACTGCAGATCAGCAAATCGTTTGCTGCAAAAGACGTCGTCGAGTTTATCAAGAAGCACGTCCCGGACATCTCCACACCATCGCAGGTTACTCAATTAGGTCAAGATCTGCTCGACCACAAGCTCATCGTGCCGCTCAAGTCGCACGTGTTTGACGAACACGACGCAAGTGCGCGGTTCAAGTTTGCTGACGCTGCAGCTGCTGCTGCGACAACAGCAACAACGAATGGCCCCAAGCAGCCGCGGAATCACTTGACGATGCGCGCGCAGTCGGTCTCAGACCTCATGGGCAACGCACACTTTAACGCGCGCAAGTACGCAGAGGACTTTCTCAAGAAACACGCGAGCGACAAGATCGACAGCCATTGCAAGAAGCTGATTGGGCAAAAGGTTGCTGCTTGAGTAGCTGAGTGGGTTGGCTGAGTGGACTGTCTATTCACTAGTGAACTGACTGCGTGTGCTGCACATGCCGACAGGAGCAAACGATTGAAGAACTGAAAGAAGAGATCAGTGCAAACTACACGTCGTTCATCCACGCCGCGAGTGAGATCAAGCGCATGGAGAACAGCGTGTCGCAGCTCAAGACGCTCGTGTTGGACTGCAAGCGGTCGCTCACGAGCCTTCGTGGCGTCTCGCTCGACCTCTCGACTGGTGCGCTTTGTTTGTCATTTGCTGCTGCTGATAATGTCATTGCAACTCAACCAACATGTTGACTCGATTGCATCGACGCTTGTCTCAATCTCTTGTCGTCGCTGTGGTTCGACAACCACAAGTCCGGAAAGAGCCACCGGGCTACGAACTTGCCGAGAAGCGCGCAGCCGTTCGCGCAACGAGCCGCACACTCGACAGTTTTGTCCACGACCTCGAAGTCCATTTACACGAGCGCAGCTACGACGACTTTGCGCGTTTGTTGCTGGCACACAAGCAACGCCAGCAGCAGACTACAGCAGCCACAGCAACAGATGGCGACGGTGTATCGGGCCAGCAACAACAGCGTGTACGTCGCAATGTATCTATGTATCCATTCGCCTGTTGCTGACGCCGCATTTCGCTCCTTAGCTCGACGAACTTCAAACACAGTTTGTCAAGCGCCTCGTCGATGAGTTCAACGCATCGATGCAAACGTCCGAGCGCCGCCATAAGAACGAACACCATTTGCAATTCCTCATTGCGCTCGGCCACGCGCAACTCGCAACGGAGATGTGTCTCCAGAACTACTCGGTTCGCATTGCGTTGCAGCTCCGCCACGTCCCGTCGCACGGCAACGCGCTCAACTACGTAATCAACCTCTCACGGACGTTCTTCACGTCGCTCCTCGTGTGCTACGAGGACTACGAGCAGAGGTGCGACTGTGTCTGGCGACTGTCTGTCTGGCTCACTACAGTGGCGACTAGTCGAATCTCACCAGTGGATGAGCTAACGCTGCTACGCTGGCTCGCATATGCTACACACAACAGCTTTCGTGGTCAGAAGAGCGCGCACTTTGTGGCCCTCACGGTCTGGATCTCGGCGCAGCTCGAGCGCTTTGCGCACGAGATCATTGGTCACATCTTTCCGCAGGACCTCCGTGCACGGTCGTTTGGCAGTAGCAATAGCAGCCACGGTAATGCTCGAGCTGCTACTGCATCGACTGCTGCTGGTGCGCGTGCAAACTGCGTCGCGCTGGACGTTCCCGAATTCAAGAACGTCACCAAGTTTGTCGCGAGTGCACTCCGGTACGTGTTCTACGGCTCGCGGCAGCTCGAGCTTGCGGGGCTCCCAACTGCGCACTGCTTGGCGCCACACCTGGTCCACGGCCTCGCGTCGTTCCTTGCAAGCTACACGAGCGCGATCAAAGGCGCGATGACGACTGAAGTCAAGCGCGAGCGCTGGGAGATGCTGCGTCGGACGATCCGTGATACGGAGAATCGACGCGACGTCGAGATCATCTTGACGCAGAGCGCGCGGTCGTTCTACGCCATGGTCCAGCAGTTTCTCCGCGACGTCCAGCGCGTCCTGAATCCGTCGTGTGCAACTTCCTAGTGCGTGCGGATGCTCTTGCGTGGCTGTAGTAGCAGCAGTGCTGTGACTGCAGTGACTATCTCCGATCGTCTCAACTTCTCTCTACGCTGACGATTGGCTGATGGGCTCTATGATTAACTACATGAGTAGCTTGGCGGACGTGCATGACGCAGTTGTCCTGGAAGCCGACGAGCTCCTCGTGCAGTACACGCTCGAGCTCCAAACGTACCTCGAGAGCGCCAAGACGTCGAGTTCGTTGCGCCTTAAACAGGTCGTTGGACTCCTGACGAACGTCGCGTACGTCCATGACGATTGCGCTGCGCGATCGACGCACATTTTGCTCGAGTACCTCCCAAAAGCAGCGCTGCTGAACCGCGACGTCGACAACGAGGTAGATACAAACGACCTGTCGTTGTGTTTGGTAGAGTCGACTGCTTTGCTCTGTCTTTGTTGTGCTGGCTTGCGTTGCAGTGGCAACTGCATTGACGCACTGACACTTGTATTTGTTCTTACAACCGCATACGACAGAACGCAAAGCTCTGGCGCGACATTGTCGTCGTTGGCGTGAAGCGCTGCGCGCAGTCGCTGCTCAAGATGTCGATTCGATGGACTGACGTCGATTTGTCGGACGAGCAGCTCCCAGACGTTGCGCCAGCTGCAGCAGCGTCCACTTTGGACAGTGGAGGCAGCAGCAAAGCTGTTGCGACGATCTTTGTCACAACGTTGTTGGCAGAGCTCGAGAGCGTCTCGAACGAGCAGCTCGAGCAAGCGCTGCGTCGGTACCGCACACAGTGTTTGCGCATCGCGAGTGGTGAGAAGAGAAGCAGCAGCAACAACATCGACGGAAAGAGCGGTGTCGCTGCGAACGACAGCGACAATGAGGACGGCGACGACGACAATAACTCGCTGCTGCTGCTGGTCACAATGGTCCTCGAAGCGACGCTCGATGAGATCCGAGACGACGAGACGTGGTGGCAGCAGCTCCAGAAGGACCGGCGGATAGGGTACGCAGGGATGAATAAGCTCATTGTTGAGCTCCGCGTCGTGCAGAAGAGTGCGCATGCAAATAAGCGCGTGCAGAGCACATGCAACGCGCTCATCGAGCGGATCGTCGACTTGTACCGACAGCTCCATCCCGGCAAGAAAGACGTCGTTGCCAGTCATGACTGGACGCAGGCGTACATGGCGCTCTGCAAACAGCAACAGCAAGAGGCAGCAACGTCGTTGTCAGTTGCTACCTCGACAAGTGGACGAGGAGGAGGAGGAGGAACGTGCAGTTAGCATGTGACGTCAGCACAAATGACAACAAGATGTCACTTGCTATTGTTGACGGTGCTGTTTGTGTCCATCTGAATCGGCGTGTTGCCTCGCAAGCAGCCGACCCGAACGACGCACTGAGCGATAGCGCCATGCATGTTCCTGTGTATGCAATCGATCGTTGTAAGCATCTACTCCTCAGCAATTACTGGGATAGCTACTACACTCGCCGCGACTCGGAACCGTGCACTCCATGGCCGCCGAAATGCCCAATCGACGCGCCTGGACCTGTGCCATTATCACTGCTGCTGTTACCATCTGTGCTCAGCATGTCAGCAAGTGGCGCGAAGAACTCGACGAGGTGCTCGATCTGGACAAACGCAGCGTCGTGGAGGTCGCTCCCAAAGCCACTGCTGCTGCGCGTGCGAAAGCCCTTGTCGCGTGCAAACTCAATGCCGTCGTCGACATCTTGCGGCGTAAACAGATCCGACTCGGTCTTCAGCACGCGCGTAATATATCGCACACTGATCGCGCCGTTCGCGTCCTCTTCGTGACCTTCTGCGAGGCTCTGGATCATATTGCGGCGCATCTGCTGCACACTTGGTGGGAAGTCGTCGGTTGCGAACGTGTGGAGCCGGTAGATGCCACTGAGCGCGCGCACGTAGCCTGCGTAGTCGATATCAAGTGGCTTGAGTGCGCCAGCTTGCATGTCGTACACGAGGCCGTGGATGCGCGGGAAGCCGTACTTCTGCTGGTTGCGCTGTACCATGTTGATCTTGAACATGTTAAGGCACTGCTCACGGATGTTGAGCTCGACGATGCGGCGAAAGCGCACTTGTTCGTTCTCGATCGCGACTAGCTCGGTCTGATGCATGCGGCACACTAACAATGTGTGTGTATGTGTGCAGCAAACAGTCAGCAAGGATGCATTCATACAAAGGAGCTGCATCCAAAAAGGTACATGATACACGTGATAACGCATAGCGATCGCTCGTTGCCTTAGCATATGCAATAGCTTCACAGGTGGCATGCACGTACCATCGCGGATGTTGCGGAGCCAGTTGTCGAGCAGTCCGAGCGACTGGTTTGCCATTGCTGCACGGACGCCGCCGCAGCCGTAGTGACCACAGACGATGATGTCGCGCACACGGAGCTGCTCGACGGCAAACTGCACGGCCGAGAGGCAGCTCACGTCGTTGCTCACGACCATGTTTGCAACGTTGCGGTGCACAAACATCTCACCAGGACGCAAGCCCGTAATCTCTTCAGCTGGGACGCGCGAGTCGGAGCAACCGATCCAGAGGTACCGCGGATGCTGCCCTTCGGCGAGGCGTTCAAAGAACGTTGCGTCGTGCCGGTGCTTCTTCTCACGCCACTTTTTGTTGTTGTCAAACAAGTGCTGGATCGGTGAAACATCTGGTGGGCAACACGTCTCCTCGTAGTGTCGCGGCGGCGACGTGCACGATGGGGATCGCAACATCGGCGGCGATGCAATACGCGAAGGCGAGCAGCTCGCGGTGCGGCTACTGTTGCCAGGGCGATCCACAGCAGAGTTGCTACTGTGCTGTGGCGACGTGCTGATAGACAGCGGCGGGAGTGCTTCGACAATTGATGGAGCGCCATGGCGCATGCGCATAGACTCCCCATGACGCAAGTCACTGGTGCTCTGGCTGCTATGATGTTTCACCATGGTTGCAGGCTGAACAAATCAACTGCTACAACACGACTTCGACCGCAAGCACACGAGTAAAGTGAACGCTCCCACGGATAGTGCTGCACCGGCGTGGTGAAACGCAGAGCGCAATGGAGCGGTGTTGACGACGACCAATGCAGTACTGCAGCGTTGCAGGTGTCGTTTGGTGACAGCATTATCGTAGATCAGTTTCGATATCAAATACGTTTTTTTCTTTTACGGTACAAGCACGTGTTCTGCACGATATGTGCATTTTGGGAGCAACAGATCAGATTCAATTTTTCACGATTTATGCAAATGACGCAAAAAATGTAACGAGAGATTATGTTTTCTCTCTTTTAAAGAGGTTATCCTGGAGACAAATCTCTTTAATCGAGCTCAGTTTTTGAAATGCGGATTTGTTTGTTAAGTGGATTGAATTTATTATATTGTATAAATCTGCTTGATTTAGAACTCGCAATATAGATTGCCTCCACCCCACCCTTCCGATATGTTATACTCTATGTAAACGCTACATCTTGGCAAACCAATCGCGAATTAATGAAAAAAATTATTGAAATAATCAATTTTAAGATGTTGAAAGGATTGTACGAAATCAGCCGGCAAGTTGTTTTCACCCAAAAATATTCATTTTCCCGGTTAGGACAGCACAACACCAAATATGAAGAATGACATATGTGGAGAACGTACTTTTCACGGCTCGGTAAATTTCGATGATATAACCTGACAGAAACTCGCAATCGATTGATGTATTTTAATAGTAGAGTAAAGCGTCCTCCTTGCCTCCTTTCACTTTATTTTTTATAACGAAAGTAACTTCACACTCCAATATGTTGAGCACATGTGGAACAGCCACTCATTGAAGTAGCATTAACAACGACATACAAAACTGATTACTTTCTTTCTAAATCGCCGCTGCGACGCTTACAATGTATCAAGTTAGCCGTGCCAATAATAGAGGCAAACTGTGCTGCAAATGCATAAACCGACTAAAGCGAAATGCAACAACACTCAGAAGATAGGGGCATTTTAAGCATAAATAAATAAATGATGTAATCTACTTCTGGCGAATAATATTCACCATTTATAGTTATATTTTATGGATTCACAAAGAATGTAATTGCCCATCTGACTATGGACCGAGATGTAGGATTATAATTGCATGTTTCGTTTAACACAAATATCGACTTATAATATAATATTAAGCATAACAAATGTGCGAATACTGTACTAAGGTGCTTAGAAGAAATGGTTTCAAGGCATTGCAATTTGTTATGTTTGTATACGCCACAATTTGAGCATCCCATTCAACTAGGCTCACGACATGTTTGTAAAACAACACAATATTGTGCTGCTTGAAAACACACATCTCCACACGTTTCTGTAATTCAAACGTAACGAAAATCACGTAATACATCAATATTATTTTGCTGTATGGATATAGTGGCTTGCTATGACAGTAAATGTGAGTCTTATCGAACACGACAGTGTTTTTAGAATTGAATTATTATTCGCATTCAAAATGAAATTTGTATCTACATTTCCTTTTATGCATATACATATGTAAAAAATATAATCAACATACTTCTACCAACAAATGATGCAAAATAGATGTCAAAATGCTCCTGATACTAACATGAAAAACGAGACTCGTCTGTACTACGAGTCATAGCACGAATTCATACCCTTTGCGGTAGAGATCTAGGTCTGGCCTTATGATGTGTGGCATATTTACGCTTAAATGAAATGTATCCGAAAACAGGTTATTAAATTTGAGAAAAGTGCACAGCAGTGACGATGTTGAATTAGTGATATGGAATATACTTTTGTCAATGCATGTCACGCGTTAGCATACTAGAGCACTTATTTAGCTCAATTTGTATTCGTCATGAAGCAATCGCTCGATATGGATATCACATATGATACCATGGATTTGATGGATACAATGTTTCACTGTCATATATTCAATAGCAAAGTGGCATATTGTTTTGATTTGGTACAGTTACGAACGAAAATATATCGATTACGGCGATAGTTCATTTACTTACAATTTGACATATCGCCGACCACCTTCAAATTGCTACGGAAGTGGCAATAACGAAGACCATACAACACCTCTGTAGTGCTTCACAAAGCGTGAAATTGTAATGGTATAAGACAATATCATACTCTTTACTATCATTACTTACATGTATTGTTTACACACATTAGTTGTAATATGTACAATACGAATTATTGCTGTGTTAGATCATTGGGCATTCATTTACAGACACATAAATTCAAGATACACCTTTTGCAGCTTAAGTAGTCAGTTTTCCAAATGAAGTGTTGGCTTTTCAAATGGACTGTTGGACCTTCAGAAAGCAAAACATGTCTTCACAACATCTGCCACGTGATATACATTGATAGAGGTTTCGATTGTAATGTGGTTTTTCACGCACGCATTTTTATGTGTTTCACTTGCGATTGTCGTTGAAATGCAAGAATTTGATGAATGACACAAAAAGTTGAAGTTGAAAACGTCCTGTATTGACGAGATCAACAATTGACCTGAAAAGCCAACACTTCATTTGAATATGAAACACTCGAGCTGAAAAAATTGTACAGCTATGAATCAGACTCCTGAGTTGAGTGAACCCGCGTCGGTTTGTTCCAAAGCAAACGACATCCTCATATAATTGAGATTGGGAGGAAAATTTGAAAGTCTTAGCTGCAGCACACCTGAAGAGAATTTCCGCCTCTCGAATCTCTCATATTGGTCGATCTACATGCTATTAGTGGTGCTGCCGATAATTGCCAGCATCAAGTGTGTTTGCGCTGTCGTAACCTCTCGATTGGTAGAAATCATAACGCATCTGAATCAGTACTTTGACCAACAGCACGCTGAAAGTGAATACTCACGCTAAAGCCGGATTATAAATGAGCATTTTCGAATGATAGGGAGCAAATGCGAATACAGAGTAGCAAGTTGGTTGGTATTCTTCTGCACTATAGATATGCTTGCGTATAAATGTATTATGAGCATTGGTGCGGCTTCTCTTCAGGAGCGCCGATTTGCTTAGCTTGATATCACAATACGAGGAATGGATTCAATTTGATTCAATTCATAAAAAAGAGAAACGCTACAAAATCGCTTCATTTTGGCTGTGACAGTTAAGAGCACACCAAAAACAAGTAAATCAGGTGATACATACCCATGAAATGAGAAAATAGTTGCACCAGACTCACATACCGAACAGAATGGTAGTATAAACTGTATTTCACACTACATCATTGTTCAAGCAAATAAAAGTATCTAGTTGTTAGAAAACATGCCCTATGCAAAAAATGTTGTTGCAGCTCACTGAGATACCTGAATTTTATGTATGTGTTTCATGGAAATCAACTGTGTGTTTGTAACCCTAATCGCTTAAAATGCAGCCAAATAATACGCTGTAGGAAGCTGTAGTAATAGCTTTAGTTTATGGATTGCCATTTTTGTCAAATTTGAAACAAAGCTGTGTAATGGTCGATATTAGTTACCAGTTCAGAATACCTGAAAACGCGTAAATTATGTTTTCGGTGAAAAGTTGATTTAATGTGGTTTGTCATTGAAGGATGCAACATAGCTTCGTCTCGGTGTAATCAACACAAAGCAATTTATATGCTTATCCATGCAATAAACACTTCAGTTCGATGTGTGTGACAGAAAATTAATGTGTACAGATCATGTTATACACTGTCGGCGCTTGCTGTAAACAAGCAAAATATAGCAAATATTCATTCTTGAGTCGCTGCATTGTAATATATATCCTGGAAATCTTAAGGAGAGTTGCTTGGTAAACATAATTTAGCCTAGCATCAATCTAAATGTACGATCTCTGTGCACCTAGCTAGTCATATCACAAAACGGTATCGTTTGCTAATAGGGGTATATGACGAGCTCTAGCATGTGCGAAAAGCTTACTGTAAAGCAATTTGCAACGGAAATGGGATTTTGTCTGTATATTTGGAAATATCCAAACAGTGAGTATTTTTAAGGAGCTGAAAAATGATCAAATCGGCGGATATTCGCTATAGACAGACAACGTACAGTTTAAGCACACACGCGTTAGGATTTAATCACAAGTACGATTCTGTATAACGCAGCTCTAAAATATTGTTGTGCCAAACAAAAGCAGTACTTGTGCACTATATTTACTCAAGAATCAAACACACAGCCAAAACGTTTATGCATATCCACTATCAGGTAGATTTGCAAACGATCAAATTGCTGATGCATAGGTATTCAACACACGCAGCCGGTTTAAATATCGTTTCTAAGATTGACGCTTTCTTGTGTTGCACTTCTCGCCCTAAAATATCGATGAAACGAAAAGCAAATACTATTATATTTTGTCATTTACAGTTCCATTGCATTGTTGTTATCGAGTGTTTTCACTTTCATTGTAATATAGATTAACTTCATTATACTAATCATTTTGTTCAATACCGTATCAATAAGATGACTTTATAGTACAAATATACATGTATCGACTTCTACGGGAGAGTGCACCGGTGGCAGACGTTATGCCTGCAAAGGCAGGCACAAAACCCCTATTTATTCATGTGTGTCCAATAATGTGTAAGTCAAATAACGTATACTTGTAAATAACAAAATCTTTCCAACACTGATAAGGAGCACAGCAGAAATATCCTGATGTACCACTTGGTGCGTTTGACACTTTGTATTATTGGCAATTCTTCGTGAGAATCGCGGTTTGAAAATGGCGTTAATCAAGAAATTAAACTACTGTGCACATATTTAACGCAAGTTCTGTGATTGGACCAAAGTATATAAACTGCATATTGTATTCCTTAAAATTAAATACAAATGTAAAACAAAACTTTGGTACATGTGTCGTTGAGATCGAGGAAAAACTGAACAAAAGAAAACAAGAATCTCACGCGTTCGTGACCACGAAAATGAGTGAATGCCTTTGCCCGCCAGTAACAATTTACACGTATTTTGTGATTGTACGATCAAAACTATGTCATTACAAACCGCAATACAGGTAACACAAAGTCAATTCTGATTTCATACAAACCAAAACAAAACGAGCTTGTTGTGGCAGCACGAAGTGTCGTCATTTCAATTTAGTAGTAGTTCAAATTGTCAACCTAAACAGTGGTTTTAGTTTGCTTATCATATTTGCAGCGCACTTGAAGAGACACTCCGCCAGTTGAAATTGCTCGAATTGGCCAATCTGCATGCCATTGGTGGTGTTGTCGATGATTGCCTGCATCAGGTGCGTTTTTGCTGTTGTAGACTCTTGATTGATAGCAAGCTTAACGTATATGGGCCAGTACCTTGAGAGTGCAACGAAAGTGAATACTATTTGAAAATCCATATTTATTGGCTTGGGGTAGCGTTTCCGATATATAAATAATAAACATAAATGTAAGAATGTTGATCACACATCACATTCGAGAACATATTCAAACCAATAAAAGTTGTGTAAAGGTCGTCGTGATCTAGGAAAACATAAACGCGACAAATATTACGTTCGCAATTGATAGGCTCACACACAACGGTTTTGGAACTATATATTGTATATTTTCATGCGGTAGTGTATCACGCTTTGTTTGATTACTGGATTAGAACTAAAGGAATACAGAACAAACGGATTTCATTTGAAATATAACATGGGACGATGTGGATGTACTGCAATTGCGTTGTAGGTTTGCAAGAAGCGCATTATTGTACGATCACTTAAATAAAGGAGTTTCTATGTGTGGTCACAAAATCATCGTTATATATTTTAGTATCTAGTACCTTCCATATACTAGTCATAGTCTTCTATAAAATCATGACCTCGAATTTATGATATATATAGCCTACAGACATAGATAGAATAAATAGGCAAACGCGCACACACAGGGACAAAAACCCTATAGTGTGAGCGAGAGAGACAAAGAGAAAAGGAGAGACGGAAAGACGGAAGTAGCGTGCCAGAGTTGCTGATGCGACTCGACGGGTGACTCGGCACTCGACATACACGCGAGTTGTAATTTCGGCCTGCACACAGGTGTTGTGTGTCCCAGCACTCTCTGTCTAGCCCGGCGCAGCGGGAACGAATGGCTCGTATATACATAAAATTGAGTGGTCCGTCAGCAACAGTCACGCGCCGATTTGGGTAATAATGAAATAGTTGTTAGATATGAAATCGAGCAAATGCGATTGGCGTGACAATACATAAATAAGAGAAAAAGAGCGAAACTGAGGTCTGACAAGTCTCACAGGTGAGTCCACGCGTGAGTCCACGCGTGAGTCCACGCGTGAGTCCACGGGTGACATCAACGAGTGACTCCGACAGGATGCCTGCGAAGACAGGCGCAAAATCTCTCATTTCTTTAATAGTATAAGTCTAGATACTTGCTCTTGCCTATATTTTTATACTATAGAAAGCGATACAACAAAACTCACCGATGTCAAGCCCACACAAATGTGCCTGTTCTGAAAACTTGCAAATGGCAATGTTTGTGTTGCAACATTGCTGTTAATTGACACCTGCACGAGGTATGGTTACTGTGCCTCGCGAGAAGCGGTGGTCCGTGTTTTGCATTCAAAGCTGCATACACTTTGTGCCATACAGTTCTGTTCTTGTCAATGCCAATGTGGGCGTACACATTTGGTCGCGTTAATATGTTTTTACGCAAAAAAGTTTCAATGCTAGAGATCTCAGGACTGTATGAACAGAATTTTGTCAATTTTCATTTTTTTCACATTTAATATCTATAAACATGGCAATTGTTTGATACTTTTATGATAAAAGTTGACTTCAACAATGACGCGTGTCTTTGTGGTCAGTTTTGTTTAACCTATGTGTTTAGACAGGTTTGCATATGACATATAATAGTGTATTTTTCTTGAAGCTCTTTTGTTTGTTTGGACGACTTCCTCTGCTTGCGAAACGATCTGTTCATTTGACAACACGCCGCCTCGCCACCAGACAGCTTCGATCTGTCCAGCACCACAACACCACAGCACCACATCAGCGATCCTCCCCCACTTGCGCGATGCTTCTCCACCACGTGCGCCACCACGCGAACCGGGTCGTGCAGCGCCAGAGCCCTTCGCTCCTGGCACCGAGTATGGTAGCAGCGGCAGTCGCCTCACACCTCCAGACACGGTCGCTCTTCGGCGAGTCCAAGTCGCTCGAGCGGCTGTTTGAGAACAACAAAAAGTGGCGCGAGGGCAAGAAGCTGCTCGACCCGGACTACTTTGACAAGACCGCCAAGGGACAGCACCCACAGTACCTCTGGATCGGCTGCTCGGACTCGCGCGTGCCTGCCGAAGAGATCACGGGTCTCGCACCTGGCGAGATGTTTGTGCACCGCAACGTTGCAAACATGGTCGTGAGTAACGACGTCAGCAGTCTCTCGGTCGTGCAATATGCCGTCGAGCACCTGAAAGTCAAAGACATCATCGTCTGTGGCCACTACGGCTGCGGCGGCGTCCGTGCAGCAATGGCAAACCAGTCGCTCGGGCTGCTTGACAACTGGCTCCGCAACATTCGCGATGGTGCGTTTGTCGAACACCTTTGCTTTGACGTGTTTTTGTTATCCTTGCTCTTGTGCGTGTTTGTTATTTGCTTTGTTGTTTTGTTGTTTGTTACTTGCACTTGCTTGTTGTTGTTTTTGTTTTTGTTGATGTTGCTTTTGTTGCTTGCACTTGCTTGTTGCTGCCTTGCTCTTTTTGTAATATGATTATCTTACTTTACTGCTCACGCACACACTTGCAGTCTGTCGCATCCATCACGACGAGCTGCAAGCAATTGACGACTCGGAAGACCGTCTGAATCGCATGATTGAGCTCAATACGATCGAGCAATGCATCAACATCTTCAAGATCGGTCTCGTGCAGCGCCACCAAAAGAAATATGGCTTCCCACGCATCCACGGCCTCGTCTACAACCTCCAAGACGGTGAACTGAAGGAGCTCGACGTTGACTTCAAGTCGTACATCAAGAAGTACAACTCGGTCTACAAACTCCACTCGTTCGATAGTGCGGACCCATCGAGTCTCAGCCGCGAACGACTTCAGGCAAACATGATCCAGACATTGTCCGAGGAGCACGAAGAAGGCAACGGGCTCGTGAACGCCAAGTACCTCAAACGCGCGATGCTCCACGAGCCACTGCTGTTCAGTGCGACCGAAGTCGACCGCGCAATTGCGTTTGCGCAAGAGAACCACGCAGACAAGTCTGCCGTGCCGATCGCCAAGGTCGTCGAGTACTTTACGTAAAATGTGTTGGCATTGTTGCGAGCAGCAACAGGTCGCGTGCACAAGAGGAGGACAACAAAACGCTGTATAGCGATCCACTGTGTCGTGCGTCATCCAACTTGTATCATTTATCCCTCTTGCTGCGTCGTACACTATCATAATCGCTGCTCCATCGCACCGACTTGTCGTCCTGCTTGTCGTCCTGCGTACTTGCCTAGCAAAGCTACGTTGTCGTTTAACCCACACGCCATTTGCTCAACTGAAGCTAAAGTCTGCAAACGCATCAAAGCTGCTGCTGGGCGGCGCGGACGTTGGTGGGTTGGCAGCGACTGTCGGCGCACTAAAGTCCCCAAACGACTCAAAGTTGCTGCTGTTGGCAGTCGTCGCACTCGTACTCACACTGCTCATGGAATGTGCAGGCGACGGCGTTGCTGCAAACTCAAACGCGCCTGCCGACGACGGCGTTGGTGGTAAACTGGACGTTGTTGTTGCTGGCATCGCACTGCTGGTAAACGAGTTTGCGCCAAACGCGTTGAACGCGTCAAAGCTCGCAGGGATAGACGACGACGTTGACGACGACGACAAAGGAGCAGGTGGTTGCGGCGCTGTAAACGCGTCGCTCGTCGACTTGCTGCCAAACGAATAGTCATCGCGCATCGACGACGCAGCAGGTGCAGCAGATGCAGCAGCGACGGCTGGCGCGTGCTGCGCTTCGCTGTCACTTGACTGGACGTCGCGCTCGAGCCCTGCGACGTCGTGCTGCAGGCGCTCGATCGCACGCCGTTCACTCGCAATAAGCTCCTGCAAACTCGTTTCGACGGCGCGCTTTGTCAGCTGCTGCTCGCTGCTTGCGTGTGCAGACGTCGTCGCGATTGGTGCAGACGCTGCGCTGTTGGCCGCGCGCACGCGCTCGCGCTTCATCGCAAGCGTGACGAGGTCGTGACGGAGTTGATCGAGCTCCCGCAGCTTTGCCGCCAGCAACTCGAGCGCCTGCTGCTTCGTCTCGAGCGCCTGCAAACTTTGCGCAACTGCATGGTTCTGCGCATCGAGCTGCTGGACAGCTTGCTTGTCGTTGTCGTCGCTCAAGAACGGCTGCTGGAGCGGCGTGTGACTGGCTGGCATAGACAGCGGCGACGCGACGTTGAAGCTGCCACTGTGCATCACGTGGTTGTGGATGTTGCGGCCACTGCTGCTGCCAAAGCTGCTCGTGCGGTCAAAGCTGCCAGTGCGCGCTGCAGTGCTATGCAGCTCCTGGCCAATCGGTGGTGGTGGTTGCGGCAGCTGCGCTGCGCCGTAGAAGCTGCTGTGCGTCGATGCAGGCGGCGTTGGCAGCGCATGGAATGAACTGTGGTGTTCGAGTGGCGCTGCGGTTGCTCCTACCGACGACGGATCGGTCGACGAGAACGAACCGAGTCGCACTGGCTCTATCGCAGAAGCCGTTGCTGCGGGTGCAGCCGACAAACCAGCAAATGGATCGCCCTCGTCGTCGTTGCTGCTGCTGTTGTTGCTGATGTTGCTGATGGTCGCACTCGGTTGCGCAGCTGGGTGGCCACTAAACGAACCCGTGCGACTGCTATTGCTATTACTGGTAGAACCAAACGCCGACTCCAAGAGCTCCTGTGGCAAGTGCGTCGGGACTGCCAAGCCTCGTTTACTCGCACACACGATCAAGTGCATCGCAACGTAAAACTCGTGCTTGTCGAGCTTACTGTCTTGATTCCGATCGGCGAGTGACCAGATCTCCCGCAGCGTCTTTGTCAATTGTGATTATAACAGAGAGAGAGAGAGAGAGAAAAGCGTCAGTGCGTCTACCTAATCAATAGTTGTCTCGAATACAAGTGCCAGCAATCCACCACACAACACGTACAGTGCGGTCAAGCCCCGACAGCTGGAAGAGCGCGACGGCTTCACTCCCAAGCAAGAACCCATCGCAGTCGGCGTCGTACTGCGCAAAGATCGCGTCGTACCGGACTTTCTCCATGTCCGTGACTGCAAATGGACCGCGTAAATGCGGGCCGCTGCTGCTTGTAGCACTCGTGACTGGAGGCGCTCCTGCGCCAGCTGCACTGTAGTTGACGCCACTGCTGGTCATGTGCGTTGTAGCAGCTGGTGGTTGTAATGGTACTTGCGATGGTGCTGGTGGAGGGACACCGTCGAGTGTCGGGAGTGGAAATGGCGCAGCAGCGAGTTCAAAGAACCGCTGGACGCTCACGGGTTCGCGGCGCTGCGCCATGCTGATCAGGCGCATCGCAACGTAAAACTCATTCCGTGACAACTCCCCGCGTTGTTGCGCGTCCGCGATGTTCCAGATCTATTGATGCAATGCGTCAGTAGGCAGCAAGTAGCATCAGGAGATCGTAGACAGCTGACAGCTGTAGACAGTGACGCACCTCGCGCAAGACCTGCTTGTCTGCATTCGACTTGGAGAAGAACATGACTGCCAGACGGCCGCCGATTGCATTGCGCTTCTCTTCGTCTGCGATGTTGAAGAGCACGTCGTAGTACTGGTGTTCGAGTGGCGACGGCGGCGTCCACATCGACAGTGCTGGCAACGCATTGCCACTGCCGGTAACTCCAGACATACTTACCGTTCGACCGACCGTTGCAAACTGTCCGCCGTAGCTCGAATTCGTGCGTGCTGCAGTCGCGTACATTTGCTGTTGCGGATGATGTTGCTGAGGATATTGCTGCTGTGCGCCTGGATGACCGTACGTCGCAAACTGGTGTTGCGGGTTCATGTTGCTTGCGATGTTATTGAGAGAGGGGAGGACAACACGTAGGGAGGACGAAAAGTGCGCAAGTGGAGAGCAATCGAGGTCGGATCACGCTCGTCTACCGACGACGATGGCCGCACTTACTGCTTGTTCGCTTTGACGCGTGCACAAATGTCGTTACGCTTCGATCTTGTTTGTTTGCATACTTTTATGTTTGCATAAAATGGAAATCCATATGGACTCGTGCGCATGCATACATATGAACAACGTATGCATGCCAATGTGGTTGCATTACGAGCTGGTAGATGCAAAAGCGACACAATAACGACGCTCATCGTCGTTCCGATCCACCACGCTATCGTCTGGCGCATTCGCAATCTCCTACGTCAAAGTACTTTGTAGTATACAGTATCTGCTATCCTGTATATCTTCTGCTGCTGCTATCTCCTGCGCTGCTACGTCAACACAATGTGCACTAGCGCGCTTTCTTCACTGGCGCCGCTCCCGCTTTCGTTTTGTTTGCCGACGGCGGACGCCCGCGCTTCGCTCCGCCTGCAGCAGCAGCACCAACCACAGCCGGTGCTTTCGCAACGTGCACTGGCGGCGGCAGCGTCTCTATCACATACCCAACACGTCAGCCAACAACAACAGCAGCAGGCCCAGCATCCGCCTCGATCAACAACAAACAACCACAAATCGCAACGTACGGTCCGTAAACTCGATCGCAATCACTTGGTTCAGACCGACAAAGACTGATTGAATCGCTGGGAGCGCTGGTACTTTCGTCGGCGTATCAACGGCACTTTTGCTCAGTGCATCGTCCCCCAGACCGAGTTGTCCGTATTGATTGCGACCCCACGTAAACACAGCACCATTTTGCAACAGCGCAACTGAGAATTCATCACCAGCAGCAATGTGCTGGATGCCGCCGTGCGACAGGCGCGCAACGTGCACTGGCGCATCGACGTACGGCGTCGTCGCTGCGTCATCGCCGTCCTCGGTCGTCGCAAGCCGTGCGACGCCGACTTGGCCGTGCGCATTGTCGCCCATGGCAAACAACCGACCGTCGTGTAGCAGCACGAGCGTGTGCGACCCACCACATGCGATCTGCACGACGCGATCGTTTTTCAGCGCCTGGACAAAGCGCGGACGTGGGATGCGGAACTGCGAGCGGAAAAACTTGGACTGCCCTGCAATCGGCGGTGGTTTTGGGTGACCGAGTTGCCCTGTTAAGACATGAGACAAAGAGCCAGTGAGAGAGAGTGTCGCATTGGTGCATATACGTCATAACGTACCCATTTCACCGTAGCCCCACGTCCACAATCCATTCGTGCTGTTCGAGTGGTAACAAAGAGCCAGTAAGAGAGCCAGTTGTTAGTGGTTTTTGCCATCTCTCTCTATATATATGTCCATGCAACCATCAGCAATACCAATAACAAAATAACAAAACGGACTTGGCAGTAACTGCAGCAACGTGCGACTTGCCGGCCGACAGCGCAATGACGTCGCGACCCAAGAAAAACTCCTGCGGGTCGTCAATGTCCGTGTTTGCGACCTGTTGATGTCCACTAGTAAATACGATATTCACTCGCATGTCTAACAAGCAACAACAACAACAAAAACGCACACACACACTGGCTCTTGACAACAACGTACGCTCGTGCGACTCGCACTGTCTTTGTTCAGTAGCTGCGGGACCCACTGGTTCTTGCCAGTTGCGTCGCCCAATTGCCCCTGTGCATTCGACCCCATCGCCATGTACACACCTGGTTTCTGGGTATTGAACTGGCTCTCGTCGTTCGATTCTTTCGACAGAAACAACAAAAAATCAAACCCAGCGACCGCTTTTGCAATCGGCAATTCCATCTCCCGCAATGCCGAGATCTTCTTTGGCGTCTTCTTCATGTTGTTTTCTTGATGTCCTAATTGTCCACATTCGCCATTGCCCCACGTATACACGTGACCTTGCGTCGTCACGGCGGCAAAGAAGTCCCGCCCAGCAACAAGCTGTTCAAATCGGCCTTCGCCTTTCGACCGCTTGTCTTCGGTCATCGACTCGATCTGTCGCAACAAGAAAACAATCGATATCACAAAGTACGACAAAAACGCACTTAGTGGCAACAACACGACACAAAACGTACTTTGCGGAAAAACGCGAGCTTTTCATGGACGACGTCTTGGTGACCGAGCTGCCCGACGCCACCGGTGCCAGCAGAGTACAGATTCGCATCGTTTGCATGCAGCACGGTCGCCGTTTCGCCAATTGCAATGTCAAGGACCCCGATCGCGTCGAGTTGATGCACGCGCGTCGGTGTCGAGACTGTTTTCGCAAACTTGGCGTCCATCAGACCGAGCTGCGAGCCAAACAGACCAGTCAGCAAAGCAATGGATGCACAACAACGCCGATTATAGACGAGAAAGACGCGTACCTGGCCGTCTTCGTTGTCGCCCCACGCAAACACGGCCGACTTGGGTTTCGCACCATCGGCTGTTGTGTGCACTCCGTCAGTCTACGTGCTCGTATCTCTTGCCCCTTTCGTACCAGCCTACGTGTAAGGTTGTTGACACCAGATAGCAGGCAGACGCACCGAGCGTGGGCAAATGGCCGGCGCAAAACTTGCAGAACCAGTCGCCGTCTGGCACCGCGGGTTTGCGGTTGAAGTTGTTCTTCGGCTTGAGATTGCAGCACGTGCAGCCGACGTGGCACGCCGTGTGGAACGGCCGGTCACAGCCATCGCATAGCACGAGGAACTCCTCATCGTCTTCCTTGCCACACACGCGGCACGCGTCCTCCGAGAGCTCGACTTTCTTGGGCGGCATGTTGCTGGTCGAAAAAATGCCAAATGAAAACCGCCTGCAACCTATTGTATACACAAAAGGTGTTAATAGTTATATTGGCGTTTATATAAATTCGCTGAAAACAAGAACACCAGCGACACAAAGTTAAACATGCAGGTCGGTGCGAGCGGCGGCGATGTCGAGCGTGCGCTCAGCAGCATCCGCGCGCGTGCAGACCACTTGCGTCACACAGTCGCGCGCCTCGAACACAACCTTGCGTGGAACCCCGCAAGCACGTGGTGCGTCTCGTAGTTGCGTCTGTTTGTACGTACAAGCTTTGCGCTTGTCGCGTGCGTTCTCGTACGCACGCCAACAGCAGCAGCGCACTCTCTCTATCGCACGTGCTCTACGCGTCCTTTTCTCTCACATGTACGCGCCTACACGTACGCACAGGCCAGAGCTGTTGAGCCAGTACATGGTGATCGCAAAGCAGCTCGAGAACATGAACGACGAGATCCCGGACTTGTTGCAGCACTTTGCGTGCGTCCCACGCATGGCGACGCCAAATCCAGCCGACATTCCGCTGCTATTGCGGACGCGCGAGGACCCAGAGATGGAGGACGACGACCGGCAGCTTTTGGTCGACAACGCAACATCGTCGCGCGACAAGAACGCAACGGACGAAGCGCTGCAGAAGACGATGCTCGCCCACAACGAAGCGGTCGAGAGCTTGGAGGAGACGTTTCGAGAGATGTCGGACGGGTTGCTCAAGTCGATTCGCGTCAACAAGTACGTCGTGACGAGCAAACCACTAAGTACGCAAGGCCAGCAGTTCAAATTTATCGAGTCTGGCTCGTACGAGTAGACGCAACAAATGAAAAAAAGCGTTCATAAAAGCAAGAGAGAGACAGAGAGAGACAGAGAGAGAGACAGAGAGAGACAGAGAGAGACAGAGAGAGACAGAGAGAGAATCGGAACGTCTAGTGTACACTGTGACGATGGGTGTGTATGTATGTGTGTGTGTTGCTGTAAAGTGCGCACTGTCACGTCTGTTCCGGTGGTGGGTGGGATGCGAACTTAAGAGAGGCCAAGACGCTCTCTGCGTCGACATACGAGTGCAAGAATGACTCGGTGTACCGCAGTCGATTCCAGCTCGGGACGAACGGGTATCCCAGGCAGTGGAGGTGCAAGTGCTTGACCGATGCAAACGGCGGACGATGGAACCCGAGTCTAGAGTGTAGTTGATAATAAACAGGTAGACACACCACTGTGTCAGTTGTACTACAGCATCTGAACAGGTACAGACGATACGCAGGCTCAGTTGCAACACAGGCGGCAGCTACCGGACGGCAACGCACTGGTACTCGGTCGGGTGCGTCATGCCTTCTTGCGCAAGTAAATCCTTGCCTGTCGCGATCATGTAACTAACTGCACGAAGTGGGGCGCGCAGATATGGGATGTAGGGGATGCAGGACAGACGATCAGATGTACTCGCATTGTACAATTGCTATCACGACGTCGTGATGCGAACGACACAACCACAACGCAAGAGAGCACACCACCGACTGTGGAATAACGTACGCAGGTCCGCGTGTTCCGATGTCAGGTCATCGACTGTTGCGATGTGTTCGTATGGGATCACGAGCAGATGTATTGCAGCTCGCGGGTTGCGGTCGATCATACCAAACACGCGTGCATCCTATGAACATCAAATGCGTGTGTGAACGCGATTCATTCTATGCGGAGTACAGCGCTGCAAACACATCAGCATGCAGTACCGCACCCGAAAGACGACTCGGTTGTGCTTCTCCGCGAGCGTCTTCACGCAGCAGAACGCGCACGCTGTAGTCGCCATCAGCGTATAAATGGAACAAATTGATGTGGTTTGTAACTATGAGCAGTCGTCGAGTTGGTCGGGCTGCTCTGACACGCACAGGTAGCACTAACTCGACCGAGACAAGTAGATGAGAACACTTGTCGTCCACGATACAAGATTGGGATTGAGGAGGAAAGCCTTTGCGGCATAAAAC
>JAADXH010000214.1:0-31152 GCA_023337595.1 Globisporangium camurandrum
GCAAGCGACGCGACGTCGAACCAGTACACGTGGCTGCAACACGAACTTGCGACGCGCGTCGACCGGCGCGTCACGCCGTGGGTCGTCGTGCTCATGCACGGACCGTGGTACAACAGCAACACGGCGCATCAAGGTGCCGAGCCGCATAGGCCCATGAAACAGCACCTGGAGCGCTTGCTGTATACAGCCCACGTTGACCTCGTCGTCTCGGGACACGTACATGCGTACGAGCGCACGTACCCAGTCTTTAATGAAACGCGTCTACGGGATGGCATTGCGTACTGGGTCGTCGGCGATGGTGGGAACCGTGAAGGGCTTGCACCGACGTTCATCGAGCCACAACCTGCGTGGTCGGCGTTCCGGCAAGCGAATTACGGCTTTGGGGTGTTTTACATTCACAATCGCACACATGCACAGATCGAATGGTATGAAGATCGAGCAGTCGGGTCAGCAAAGTTGAGTGACTCAGCGTGGCTCACGACGACGCAATTTCGGGTGGCACACACTCACAGTGTCTGAGTGCAACGTCGTTGCTGACATAGCGAGGTCAGAGATCGTGTGACACGGATCTCTACATGTTATGCGCGTGACAGATGGAGTTAAGCATGTGCTGCATTGGATGCGTTGTTGCAGTCCTCACGCTTTTGCAATGCATAGTAGTGTTAGTGCTGCAACTCTTCTCTCTCTCTTTCTCTCTTTCTCGCTCTCTCGTTCTATATATATATATATATATATATATATATATAGTTTTGCACTTTGAGATGGCATTCCCACGATTGCATACAAGATACTATGTACACTGGGGAAACTCGCTGGCATCTACTGGCATGTAGCGTACATGGCTCAACACGACGACTGCATTGCTATTGTAGTCACGATTGCTGTTACTGTTATACTCCATGGCATGCTCTCTCACTTGGTTACACCTGTTTGCGGTCCGTGAATGCGCGCATGATGCAGCCTGCGCCGGCTTTCGTGGCGAGCTTCTGGTGCCACTCGAGCATGGCTGCACTCTGCGACGCGAGTGCGAGGAACCGCGAGAGGTACTTCATGAGCGTATCTTCCTGCTCGGTCGTGAGTGAGTCGACGACGCGCTGCATCTCGCCCTTGTTGCACGCGAGGAGTGCTGCAAGAACGGTCTGTGCGTTCTCGTCCTTGATCGCGTCGGCTTTTGCGAGCACCGGCGGGTCTTCCAGTGCTGCGCGCACTGCATCTTCGCTCTTGCGCTGTGCTACGAGTGTCTTCACATGTGATGCGCGACTGCGCACACTTGCACCAATGCTCGCGTCGTTGTCCGCCATCGTCGACAGGATTTGCTTGTTTCAGGTGTCGATTTCGATTTGGTTGTCGAAGTTGCAGGAGTGAGATTGTAATTAAATATATATGTGAAAATATATTATATCAAATGCCTGAATAGAAACCACACCAAAGTCTCGTACCTTCTATTTCTTTCTCTCTTTCTCTCTTTCGCTATCTGTCTATCCGTGCTACGCACCTACAATCACACTACAGCGACGACAGGATCGCATGCTCAAGCAGCACGCGCGCAATGTCGTTCCCTGGCTGCAAGCGCTCGAGCGCAACAGCTGCGCGATGCGCAACGTCCCAGTGCTGGAGCTTCGTCGCACACGTCCCAAGCCCAACGAGCGCTTCGAGCAACGTCGGGTTCTGCTCTAATGCAGTCGCATACTGCCGCATCGCTGCGTCTGTCTCGCCTATTCGCAGATCCAAAATAACTCCATCAGCACACAAGATTCAACACTTCCATACAATTTGCAAATTCGTACCTAAGCGGAACGTCGCAAGTCCGAGTTTTGTCCACGCAAACGCATATTTTGGATCGTCATTTGTCACAACGTGCTCCAGTAGCTCGCGTGCAAGAGCAAATGCGCCAGCGTCGATCGCATCGAGTGCGTCCTGCACGCGTTCGTGCGCTTCCTGTGATGTCGTCGCACTGCGCCACTTGCCTTCGAGCGCTGCTGTTGCAAACGTCACGATCGTCGCGTCGTCGCTCTGGAGGAATGCTAACAGCGACGCTTCGTTGGCCGACTGGAGCGTCAGGATCGATGGCGCTGCGGCTACTGGCAGCGCTTGGTTCGATTGTGAAGCTTGTGGCTGCAGCGCTGCGTCGTCTGGATAGCGACGCGCTAGCGACGGCGACAGTTTGTAGCGACGGCCATCGAAGCCATCGAACAGCACGAGCAGCAATCTATTGTGTACTTTCTATGTGTACATATGAGCCCATTCAGTCAGTACGAAACGAGAGAGAGCCAGTGCAGCAACAAATACACGTACAATTGGTGCGTCGAGTGCTTGGATGTCTTCTTGTGAGACGCGACGCAAACGCAACAACGACGATGCGTCGTCGTCATCCCTTTGCGACGTTGCGACTTGTGGCAGGACGTCGTACGTCACGCGCACGTCGGCAAACGCATGCGATCGCGCAAGTGTCCACCCAGCAACGACGCTCGGACCGACGCCATCGACATGGACGACGTCGCCGACGACAAACTGCACCGCATCCGAGCGGCGCTATTGATCAAACGCGACGTGCACGTAAGCTGAATGCGTGGATATATGCTGTAATCGACAGAGCAGAACGTACTTTGGGCTGGAATGCGCCACGTGCAGAAAGGTCGCGGATCAACGCGTTGTGGTCGTCGACGTCGTGCAGTGCAGCAAAACCTATTGGGATACGTCCCGTGCGAGTGAGCGAAACGCACATAAGGCAATACAGACAATTAGATGTACCTGCATCAATGCGGTCGCTAACTGCGCGCTGCACGTCGTGTTGTTCGCTCAGTGGTGCATGAAACTGCGTGCGCACGAGCGCAACGGACGTGCGTTTGTGAAACGACGCGTGGAGTGCGCGCATGTCCGCAAATCGAGCTGCAAACGCGCGCTCGCGCTGCCAGTCGCGTTGTACGCCAGTGTACGAGTCTGTTGCGCCAGAGCGGATCGCATGAAACAGCGTGTTGCCCACATCGAGGTCGCGCTCGAGTTGCCGTGTGGACAGCAGCAGTGATCTATTGGTGTCATTCACAAGAGTGTGTGGGAGTGCATTCGCTAGAAGATTGCAAATGGAGTTGTACAGCACACATGCGTACTGGTAGAGCACGCGCACGACCCGTGATGACGACGATGGCGCTGACATGCGAGTCAATTGCTCTCGTTTGCTCTGTTGTTGCTGTTTTGATGGGTCAAAGTGGTGGTCTATACCAAAGTTTATGTAGAATATATTAAATTCCCTCGAATATTATTCGAGCGATAGATTTGCCAATGTTAATTACAACATTCTTGCAACTCACTTCGACATCGACGCCAGCAAAAACAAGGGCGACTGACTTGCAAATGGGGCCACGACGCCAGCATTCGCCGCACCATCGGCGTGCGAACGACCCAGATGCGACGCTCCTTGAGGCGTTTGCAGATGCGACTGAAAACATGTGGCGCAAGATCCAGCTTTTTGCGCTTGGACTCGCCCACCTGCTCTTCTCGAGCGACTCGCAATGGCTAAAGCAACTTCCACCACCTGTTCCTGTAAACGCCACAACATCCGCCCCGATCGCACCTACCGCAAGTAATGTAACACCCTACACATCTGTGCTACCACCTACGACAAACAACGCGAAGCGCATCATCTTTGTGCGCCACGCCGAGTCCGAGTGGAACGTCGTGTTCAACCGCAGTCGCGACTGGCGCTTACTCGTGCGCTTCGTGCGCGCATGCTTCCGCGAGTGGTTTCTGCTGCCAACACGCGACTCGATCTTTATTGACTCGCCACTGAGCATCGATGGCATGACGCAAGCGCGTGCGCTGTTTACAGACGCAGCTGGCGCGCGTGCGAACGTCGACGACGTCGCCCTCGATCTGATGACTGAGACTGCGTGTAGCGACGCCGAGCGCGCGGCTGTGCTGCAGTACATTAGCTCGCCGATGCCGCACAGCATCGTCGTGACGTCCAACTTGCGGCGCGCGATCGCTACGGCGCAAATCGCGTCCGCAACGCGTCTCCACAGCAGCAACAACGCAACAACCAACGAGCAGCTCCACGTGTTGTCGTCGCTCCAAGAGATTGGCCGCAACATCGATACATTGGCGCTCGAGGACGCTCCTCCGCTGCCTTCGAGCTCGCCGCAGGCACAAGCGCTGTCGCTGAACGTTGCTGCGAGCTACGGGAACAAGCAAGTGCGCGGCAGCAGCCGTCAGCGGCTCGATGCGTTTGCGCAGTGGGTCGTCGAGTTACCAAGCGACACGCGCATCGTTGTTGTCTATGGCCACTCGCTCTGGTTCCGTGCGTTCTGTCGGACGTTTATGGGAGGTGGAAGCAGCAGCAACAGCGTTCAGGACGCTGCGACGCGTCGGAAACTTGCAAATTGCGGCGTTGCGAGCTTCGTGATTGAAGCAACTGCGCCAAGCAGCAAGAACAATGTGAATGGCAACATGCGGATCGTCTCAGAGAGCTTCCGATTCATCCGATAAGCGCTGTCGAACTGGCTCTATTCGCATATCAGTCGATGAAATGATTAATCCATTGATCAATTGTATGAATTGCACTTTCTTTATTTCGATCCATGCTCTTCTATCCGATTCTCCGGATGCTTGTCACCTCCCATGTCCTCGTAACCGATTTCGCAAGCGCTCGAGCGCATCACTGAGTGCAAAGCGCCACGCATCGCGTCGTCGGTGCTTCTCCAGTATCGTCCACCCACGTGCACGTAGCATTTTGTCAACGCTGTGTTCACACGCAGTGACGCGCGCGATTGCGGATGGCGTTGCATTGAACATGACGCCAGCAGCAACACCGCTTGCTTGCGTCAAGAGCGCAGCGAACGGCGTCGGGACAAACACAAACACGCCAAGGAGCTCGAGCCACGGGACCTTCGATGCTTTGGATAGCGAGAACGACGGCGAACCCGCGAGTGTTGGTGCTGTGCGTCCAGGTTGCTGCTTTGCAAGGACGACCTAATGAGGCAGAAGCACGTGAATTAGAGACTGGGTGTCAACAATCGGATACAAGAGCGTTGGACGGCGTTCTGTACCTTGGCTGCCCACAACACGCTTGCAAAGTCGAGCTGCCATACAGTCTAGGACGAGGAGGAGCACGACACAATCGGATACAAGAGCATCGAGTGAGTCCCGTCTATGTGATGGGAGCTAAACAGGCACATAGAAGAGCAAGTGGATCGACGCACAGCAAGCGTCAGTGTCTTTGCGAGCGTGAATGCGATCGCAACGCGCAGCAGCTGCGCGAGCACGAGCAAGTGCGCAAGCAAGAGCAGCAGGCGCAAGCCGCCGAGTTGTTTCTCAAGCCAATAGCCCGTGTAGCCGAACGAAACACTGTATGTAGAAACGCACGTGCGTAGGTGAATAGGTGAGGCAAACAGCATATACAACGTAGACAGAAAGAGAGAGAGAGAGAGAGAAGAGAGATAAAGAGAGAGAGACGTACACTTCATGCAAAAGCGTTGGATCCTGCAGCAGCAGTGTGAGCGGTGAGGGATCGTCCAGCAGTCCAGCGACGCTACCAAGTGGTAGCGCATGCGTATAAGCGAGATAGTCAGTGTTATAAACTAGCATGTAGCCAACGCGCCGAGATGTATAGTGTAGGCAGAATACAGGCGACACTTACAGTGATGACGCTATTGCGAGCTGCTTGGTGCGAATGTGGGACGCTACGAGCAGCACTGTTGCAAACGAATGTATCAGTGATCACGTGTACGCACTGTTGTTGTTTTTGCGTACATACGCGTGCGTACTCTTACCGACGATAGCGAGCGTGACCGGCGCGCGTCGGTCGAGTTGCTGGCCGAGTTGCACGAGCACTGCAGTCGGTGCTGGCACTGGCGGCTGGAGTGGTGAGAGTATCATCGGTGGTGCACTTGCAGCAGCGCTGCCAAAGAGTCCACTGCGCTTTGGCGGCGTCACGGACGCGTCGAGGTGCTTGCGGAGCTGTCGCTCGCGGCGCCAGCTATTCAAGAGCATCGTCATGTGTGTTGCTGATTGTCGATGATCGAAAAGGTAAAGTGAAGTGAAAGGACATTGGCTATTCTCTCCCACAAAAAGCAAGCGTCACTCGAAGAGTCGCGTGCATTCACGCGCTTTTTTCACTATTATTTTTTAGATAGCAAATGGAAGTGCGCACTTTCATCACAGTGAGGTACATGACGCAATGAGCGAAAGCGATGCTCCGACAGCAGGCAACATGCTGCACTGCGGCTGCCCAGTCGGCCGTCCATGCACGTGCGACATGGGCAAGCCACGGCTCGTCAACAGCGGTGGTGCTGCTGCTACGGCGTTTGTATGCGGCGAGTGCGTCAACTGTCGTCTCAATGCCACCAAAAGTGTGATTCGTCGCTCGAATACCTCGAACGCAGCAGCGGCAAAAGTACGGCGCTGTCTGCGCTCTAGTGAGCACGCTGCGCGCCAGCACTTCGAGACGCTCGAGCTTAGTAACGGTTGCACATTGCGACTACGTCGACCAGACTGGGAGTGCGTCCTTCACATTTGCACACAGTCACTACAGCACTACCTCGCTAGCTGGCTGAGTGCACGTCATCTCTATCGCCACATATGCTAGCGTGAACGAGAAGAGCGCGTTCTACACACGCATGCGGCAGCTCCGGCTTGCAATGCTCGAGTCGACTGCTGCATCGACAGCTGTGCTCGACACGCAGCGCATTACGCGCCAGAAGCTCCATCACGACTTGACGAAAGCAAAAGATGCGCTGCGCATGCTGGACGAGCACAAGTGCGCCGCTCGAGTTCGTCGCCTATCCACTAGTCTGTATAGACTAACAGCTCGCATATCAACAGGAAGACAGCACCGAATCTCGCACGACGCGCTGCGATCGACTACTCGCACATCGACTCGGACGCGTTCGATTCATTCTCGAAACAGCTCATTCCAGTCGAGACGCTGTTACCAGATCTACGTGCTCGGCTTGAGAAAGTCAACGCAGTGATCACGCACGAAGAGACGAGCATCTACGTACGTATTGCTCTGCTCCATAGACGCTGCTTGACTCGCGCACTAAAGTCTCCGCCAATGGACGTTCTCGACTGCAGCTCACGCGGCAGTTTGTCGAACGCGTCGCAGCAGCAAAGCTACAGCACGTCGTGCGCACGTTTCAACACCAGCAGTACTGGCGCCGCGTATGGAGCGCGTTTCAATCCGATGCACAGCTCGCAGCCGCACTGACGATAGAAAGCGCATGGCGTCGACTGCAAGCGGCGCGGCGGTGTGCGTTCCTGATCGAGTTGCGCTGCAATCAACGCAAACAACGCGCTGCAACGGCGCTGTGTCGGTTCTTTCGTTCGGTTAGCGCAGCGCGGCGCGCAGCTGCTGCGCAACAAGCGGCTGAAGAGCAACGACAAGTGCTCGAGCGCAAACAAACGGCATTGCGACTGCTTGCACAGATCACAGAGGACGTTGCAAAACGGTGTGTGTGGCGCACATGGCGTGAGCAGTGGCACACATGGCGCGAGCGGCAGCGCCACGCGACTGCACACGCACAGCTGCGCCGTATGGTACGACGGCTTCTACTTGCTCTGTCAACCACTGATTGCTGGTCACTGACAGCCTTGCTGTTTCGTAGCGCTGCGTCGTAACGATCCAGCGTCTGTACCGCGGCTTTCGCGATCGCTTGGCGCTCAAGCGCGTGCGGTTGCTGGCGACGCTCTCAAGTCGCGTCCGCGCACTTGTCGATACGTATCTCTGCAAAGGCGACTTGTGGGGCTTTGTGCTCGACATCGATGCCGACTACCGACGTTTTGAAGCTGTGCAGCAAGCAGAAGAGACGGATGCACAGACGTTTGTCACGACGCTGCTCCAACAGCGCAAACGCGACGAAGAGCAGCTCATGCAGGTGCGAGCGCTTGCCAATAGCATCGTTTGTACGCCTCTGTGCTGACGCATTTGCACACACTATGAAGGACTGGTTCCTGGCATCGGCGCTGCAAAGTCCAATCGTTCATGGTGCTCGACAGGCGCAGAGCATCTACAACGACAGCGCCAGTCCAGCGTCGCTCGCATCGCCGTTGTCGCTGTCGTCCGTAGCGTTGGCATCGCATTCGCCCAACCACGCGGCGTGGCCACGAGCGTTGCTCAATGCGCCGCTTGCTGCTGATTTGATTGCTTTAAGCCCAACGAAGCGCCAAGACGACGTGTTCCCGACCGACTTGCCACCGCACGTGATCCGTCACGCAATGGCCGATGGCTTTGGGCTGGACGACATCGTCGCTGTGCTGTGCGTTTATCTCCTGCTGCTGTATCGGATTGGCTGAAGAGCTAGCTTGTACTGTTAGCTTCTGTTTCACTCTCGCTCTCTCCTATTGCATAGGCGAGGCCTTCGTGCACAGAACCGCGACGTCCATGACGTTGCGCTCGTGCTCAGGACGCTCCACCAACGCGCGCCGTTGATGACGAATGCGTGGACGTCGGAGCGCATTGCGCGGCACGAAGCGCGTCCACAGGCTGTCACAGCAACAGCAGCAGTGCCACTCGAGGCCAATGCAATCCGATCGAGTGTTGCTACTACAGCTGCCTCCAAGCCACTTGCAGTTCTACCAGCAAGTCACACGTCCGTGAAGACTAAAAACAAAACAAAGATCAAGCCAACGCACGCATTCGCCTCCTCCTCGACTGCTCCCCTTTTTGTCACAGCGAATCTCGTCGCGTCGATACCAGGTGGCTTGAACGCGTCGATCGCTCGCATCGTGTTTGTCGCAGCGCTCAAGTGCTTTGACGCGGACGCAGACGCTGGTACCGGTGCATTTGTATCGACGATTGACAATCGCACATGCGACCCGTTTGCGTCGTACTTGGCACTGCCGTCGCCGCTCCTCAAGGCACGAACTGTTCTGCTCGCTATGCATATGAGGCAGTGAATCATTCGATCTCCTAGTTGATGCTCACGACGCTGTCGTTTATCCGTTGCTCTCTCTCTCTTTCTCTCTTTATCTCTCTCTCTACGTCGCTTTGTTTGATTGTATAGATCCGTCGAGAACAGCAAGTGCTCGAAGCCACGAAGCCATTCGTCGACATCCTTATGGAGAATCGCTGCCACACAGGCTTTGATCTGCTCTACAACATTCGACGGGGCGTCCAGGACCTCGAGGCGTGGTCACTGCCATTCGCACTCGCACGCAGCATCTACGACGTCCTTGAAACGATCCACGAACAGACGACACGCCTGAGTACGCGCTACATATCAAAAGAGATGGCAATCAGTCCGAGCTTTGCGCAGTTCGTACGCACACGGCAGTCGCAGCTATCGGCTGATAACGCTGCTGCTGCTGCTGGCGCTCGTGCTCATGCGTCTAAGCAGCCAGCGCTCAATCGAGACAACGAACGTCATCGGTCAGTGAGCGCAGGTGTCGATACGATGAAACAGCAGATCCGCGCTCGCTTGGAAGTCGACGTCTTGCAGTTGCCAGTCGCGTGCGTCGACGCCCTTAGCGTCGCAGACGTGCTGTTCAAAGCTGCGTTCCTCGTCTGTGCGACACCGTCAGTCGACTCGGCGATCGAGACAGCAGCAGACGCTGCACTGCTGCAGCAGACGTTTGGTCCAAGCAGCAGCAGCAGCAGCTTTGATGCATTCCTCGATGCGCTCGTTGCGATGCAACGGGACGGCGACGCACACGCGCTGCGCGACTTCATTCGCGTGCGCGTCGATGTGGCAAAACGCTGTGCCGATACACACGCAGCAGCGCTTGCACGCATCGGTGTCTGCACCGCAAGCGACCTCGTAGTACGTCACTGCGTTGCTGCTGTGTGTAGTAATGGACAACGCGCATAGCTCATGGCTCCTGCTACTGCTGCTGAGCGCCTACTGATTATGTTGTTGTGCATTGCTACGTATGCGTCGTAGCTGTGCGCACAGGTCGTCAATATGTATCTCGATGACGCACTCGCTGCGAAAGTGCAAGAGCTGCTTGCATCAGCCACGTTGCCACCTGCTGCGCCAAGCACTGAATCGACAGCAGCAATCACTACAAAGCAGCGCACTAAACAAGCGACATCGCGCAGTGCAGTAGCGCGTATCAACAAGTCGCCATCACAGCTAATGCCGCTCGTGCGACCTAGACACACTGCTGCAAGCACATCGCCATTACGTGAGCCCAACAACGAATGCAACGACGACAAAGACGTTGGAAACTGACAGATGCAATCGCTACGTTGTATCATCAGCCCAAACGATGCCGTCCATCCCACCAACCGCCAATATGGCTCCATTCCTACACTGTCGCTACACACGAACGCTCTCGATTGTCGACTGCAGTACGGCGTCGAGGATCTGGAGTCGATTGAACTCCTCGGCTGCGTGGTACGACGTCGTCTGCGCAGTCGCCATCGTGTGCGGATCGTCACTTGGAGCGCATGGTGGCGTCGCTTCCTGCAGCCGCGCACCGACGCGGCGTTGGATGCGCTCGAGCATCGCTGCGATACTATTGGCGCCAGTCGAGCGCACGCCCGTGTGATTTGTCTAGCATCAACAGACAGCGAGCGCCAGTTCATCAGGATGGACGCATTCGAGTCAGTTTCTAGTCACCAATTGACGCACCGTGTCGCGAATGCAGAGGAACCGCACGAGACTCGCAACGCTGGCAATCAGATCCGCTTGTAAGACCAAGTCGCGCTCACTTGCTTGCGTCAGAACATCGTGAATCAACGCCCCAAGCGCTTTCGTCGTGAACGCTACGTCGACACGATCGTCATCTTGTCAGTCGTATGTGGCAGACACGTCGACAGCGAAAGCCAGTTTGTGCACAACAACGTACGCGAAGTTGCGTCTTGTGCTACAGCCGATGCACTGAACGCCCGTACGACACTTGCGCGCACGAAATCCACCAGCACTGCCGCAACGTTTGCGTACGGACACGCGCGCACCAACTGCGCGAGCCACGCAAACCTATCGAACGTGTCAGAAAGAGACAGTTTGCAGTTGTTGCATTTCATACAAAGCGACGCATTCCCACCTGTCGGCGTCCGCAACAGTTGCAACCAGCGACCGCAGCACCGCAAGCGCTTGTGCACGCTCTGCAGCGTCTGGACGCGTGACCATGACGTTCGTCACGAGCTGTACGAGCGGCGAGAGCCAGTCGCACGTTGCGAGTGCTGCACAGTGCGCTTGAAACGACGGCAGCAGTGGAGGCGACCGACTGCTGCTGCTGCTGCTGCTATTGTCGACACCAGCAGCTGGTACGTGCAGTGATATGGACGCGTCGGGAACAAGCGCTAGGATCTTCATCAACAACTCAATGCCACATGTGCGTGCGTCGGTCGAGTGCAAATACCGCTCGATCAGTGGCGTCAGTAGAAACAACCACGTCGATGGCGCAATCACGGCCGTTAACGGCGTTGCTTTGTCGACAGATTCGACCAGGATCGTAAACGCAAACGTCTGTGCGCCTTCTACTGACCACGCAGCAAACGTAAACTCTTGACCACGTGGCGTGCAAAAGTACGTGAAGACACTGTCGAGACCAAACGCTGCTGCTGTTTGGTGAGTGGCGAGTGCAGCTGCTGTTGCATCGACATCGTCTTCGTCACTGTCACCATCGTCACTATCGTCTTCGTCGCTAGTTGCTGGCGGCAGTAGCATCTCCTGACAGACAGCGAGCGATTGTTGGAAACGACTGACGACAAAGATCGTTTCGAGCGCAACGCCGCAGTTGACAAGCAGTAATGCAATGCGTTGGCGTAATGCGACTGCTGCAGCGTCACGATGGACTGCAGACAGCGACTGATCGCGCAGCACATGCAGCAAAAACGCGACGCATACTGCGCGCTGTGTAGGCGAGTGGCGACAGTGTGGTTTAGAGGGCAGTCAAAGCCATTAGAGGCTCACACACATGCGGCACGCACCTCTCGCGTGACGTCGCTGCTGTCGCTACCGGCTGGTGCTTTGGAGCTCACGTCAAACCGACTACATTGCTGTTCAGCGCTCGGTAGCAGTGGCGCTGCGAATGCGAGACAGAGCTCGACAGCGTGTAGCAAGCCGGCGTTGGTGTAGCAATTGTCGTTTTCGTTCGAGTCCTCGTCGTCACTAGTGTCGACTGCCGGGGACGCAATGCGCTGGATGTGCCGCAGTACAGCACCGAATGCATCTTCGAGGAAGCGCGAGCGCTTGCGCACAATGTCCGCGAGCGCTGATGTGATGAGGATCACATGCACCAGGCACCACAAGCGGTTGCTCGACGAGTCAGTGTGCTGCACGCGCTGCAAGCATCTGCTCTGCATATATACACTAGTATGAGCAGCAGCAGCACGCGCACGCACCTACATGGATCGCGTCAAAGTGCGTGCGGATGTCGTCGAGCGTGCGCGCAGCGCCAAGTAGTTGGAGCTCGTGCACAAGTTCATCGCGTGCCATTTTTCTCGATGTGTCGAGATGAGTCATCAAACTTTAGGAGCGTTGTGGATAGTGTTGACTTAAACAAAGTCGACGCAACTGCTGTAATCCGTGCGGAGCTGAGCTACATCGTGTTTGTGTGCTGTATGCATCCTCGACACGCGTGCACTCTATCTATCCATCTCTTTCTCCACCGACACATGTGCACGGTCATGTGCACTTGCATGTAGGCATGCACACGCATTGACCAAGGTGACTCGCACACTAAGTGGCGGATATGTTCGCTAGGCAAACTTGAAAATAACTCAAACTAGCTAGCCACCGACACTTCATCGTCGAGTTGCTCGATCGAACGCAACGCGACACACACCGCAGTCGCAGTGATGGCGTCAATAGAGGCACCAGCGAGCAACAGTGACGTAAATGCAACAGCAAGCGAAGAGATGGCGTCGATAGAGACACCACCGAGCAGCAGCGATGCCATCGACATCGTCAACGACGAGATGGTACCGGATGAGGCATCGCCAAGCAACAGTGATGTCAACAACAGCGAGGAATCGCCTGCGTCGCTCGACGTCCAGGTGCAGCAGGAGCTCGCAGTGCACAGCAGCGCGTCGCGCGAGATCCTTACATACCTCTGTCAGCGCCTTGCGCAACTTGAGACGGCGCTCGCTTCGTTGCAGACTGAAATCACGATCGTGCGTGCCGATGCACAGCGCGAGACACAGGACGTACGACGCGAGACACAGGTCGTACGACACGAGACGCAAGATGTACGACGTGAAGTCGCAAGTGTCCAGACACAAGTCGAGAACATGGTGACACAGCTGAACGGGTACGCCAATGCGGTGAACGTTGTTCAGAGCGAGATGCACACGCACACGAACAGCCTCTCGTGGCTCTCGTCGTCACTCACGGACGAGCACGGACGCGTCAACGACGTCCATGAGGTCCGTTCGCGTGCTGTCGTATCGTTTAGAGTGATGTGCCATTGTATCAAGACTGTAGCCATCACTAACCACATCGTTGTCGGCGCCTACTGCTCTCCGTTTTCCACATCTATTCTAGCGAGTCGACAACCAACGCGACGATTTCAACAGTCGCTTCTCCGAACTGAGTCTCAAGCTCGACGATATCCCACGCGCACTCGCAGCGCTCCAGGCGACAGCGCCGTCGCCGCTCTCGGCGACCCGTGACGATGCAGGCTTTACGTTTCGCTCCGCAGCAGCAAACGACAAGCTGCTGCTGCAGACCCACGTGCATCGGCGCGGCAGCTCACAGCGCAGTGGGAGTAGCAACGGCGGGCCGTACACGGACCTCCAGTCATTCACGATCCCGGACGATATGAAAGCCAAAGTCGAAGCACGCATCCGAGCACGTGAGCAGTGCAAAGAGGACGCCGACGCGGCTGCAGGAGCCGAGTTGTCAGATGCGTATCGCCGCCTGATGCTCGCAAGCAACAACCCGCGCTTGAGCGACGTGCACATCCAAGTCGACGCGTGCCAAGCGCAGCTCAAGCACGCGTACCAGCTGATTCGCGACTCGAACCTCCATCTCTACAGCTGCTGTGAAGCGAAAGCCGACAAAATGGACGTCGTCGGCGTCCAGAGTGAGCTGAAAGCGCTGCGGAGTCGACTGCGCGAACTCGAGATCGCTGGCACGTACCGTGGGCGGCATCCACCAGCTGCACTGAGCAGCAGTAGCCCATCGAAGCAACTGTCCCAGTTGCAGCCGAAAGGCTTCGAGTCGCTTGTCGTCTCGACCGTGAAAGACCGCACTGCGTCTAGTAACAATAACAACAAGAGCAACAGTGGTGACAGCATTGCACTGGCTCTCGGTGCTGGCGCCAGTCACTCGAGTGCGCCGCTCAGCACGAGTCAGATCCCTGAGCTCCGCGTCTGTCTCCTCGAGCTCTCACGTAACTTTAATGTCCTCCAGCGGCAGTGGACGACGGACGCAAAGACGAAGCAGCGCCAGCCGCTCAATCCGGTCGTGAAAGTACACATGGAAAAGGTCGTTGCGATGATCGCAGACGCGTACAGTGCAACGGCAGAGGAGCCAGTCGATCTCGACAGCGTCGCACATCACGTCGACAAGGTCTCGCGTGTTTTAGGCTCGGACTTTTCGATGCACGTCCTCGGGACGCTCGGGTACTCGAACGCGCATAACGACGCGCTGCGGCGATCGATCGACGCAAAAGAGGTCGTCCCAGCACTGTGTCGGTACTCGGAGCTCGTGACTGACTCGCTGCGAGTCAGTGGGTCGCCAGTTGCTGCTGCTACTGCGGGTGCTGCTCCACACAAAGAGAGCGACGAACGCTGTGCGCCACCATCGTCAATAGACAATGACACGCGCAGTCTCGACCGCTTGAGTCGTGACATGGACGAGCTCGTGCGCAACCAGCGACGGCTCGAAGCAGCGCTCAGTGCGCTCGTCAACACGACGACTGGCGGGTCGACGTCCACGGCAGAAGCTGACGACAGCACGAGCTCGACTGCGTTCCTCACAAGCCTCCATCCAACTAGCAGCAGTAGCAATATCAACAACAACACCAATAGCAACAGCAGCGCAGTCACGGACGAACTTCGTCGTCTGCGTGACGAGATCGCGACGATCCGCACGCAGTTTGTATCTGAGGACACACTGAGTGGAGTCCTACGGCAGCTCGAGCTGTGGAAAGCCGAGCGCGATCGCTTGGCGACCAATACCAGCAGCGCTGTTGTCGTCGGGCATCGATACTCGGGGTCACTCTTCAAGCGCCACAACTCGGCGAGTGAGGGTCTCGGGAGTAGCAGCGACCTCCTCGACGCGCTCGAGCGACCGACCAAGTCACAACCGAAGCTCGATCCACTGCTGATCCACAAAATGAGTGGCGAAGTCCGACCCTCACGCACATCGACGACGACGACGCCGCAGCAGCTGCCAACTACAAATGCAAGCAGTACGGCAAGCGCAACGATGTTCACGACGCGCTCGACGCCGCTGCGGCAGATCCAAGCGCGTGCATCGATGCTCCGCCCGCGGACAAACGCACAGCCGCCTCCACAGTAGCAATAGCCTAAATCCTGCATCGTACAAACGTTCATTCAATCATCTCTTTCCGCCCTACGCTCACACTCTCTCCTATGGCAATGGCTCGGACGCATCACCGACGCGCTTCAGGTGCAAGTACGCGTCGGTCCCATATCCCTCCATACTAATCACCTGCAAGTCGCCACCAAAGTACCGCGCAAACAATCGACTGATCGGCAATCCGTAGCCCAAACCAGCAAGCGGCGAGTCGCCACCAAAGTCGTTCGGTGCCTCCAAGCGCTCAAACGCATCGGCGTCCGCTGTCGTGTACAAATACGACCAGATCCGCGGGATCGAACTCCGTGGAATGCCGCCACCTTCGTCGCTGATCTTGATCGACACGTCTTCGTTCGCTTCGCCATCGGCGATTACGATCTTGATCGATGGCATCGCATTGTCGACGCCGTGGAACTCGACGACTGCGCGCATCGAGTTCTTGATGACTTCAAACAGCATGTGGTGGAGGTGCGACGGCACGAACGGCATCGAAAAGTCCGTATGGCCTAACAGCTCGACGTCTGGTGCGTCACCGTATTGCCGAATGCACATGTGGCGTGCGGTGTCGACTGCTGCGAGCGCAATCTCAGCCGGTGACGTCGTCTCGCAGATGCAGCCGACCCACCCGGGCTCCTCTTCGTGGAGCGCAATGTGCTGGCTCATGAGCATCCGAATGCCAATGCGCGACATGTAGAACGCATCGAGGAATGAATGCAAGTCGGCCAAGTCGGCAAACTCTTGCGATCTTAAATACCGCTCGCCAATGTCCTGACGCGCAGCGCGGCGACCGCTGTGGGATGTTGTCATTTGGTTGGCAGCAAATGACTGGAACAGCGTCCGTTTGAGCTCGTGGACGCCTTTTGCCATCGTATACAGCGTCCCGTTGTGTCGTGCTTTGATGCTCTCAATGAGCGACCGAAATGCGAGCTCGTCGCGAAACGTCTCGACTTTGGGGAACGCCAAGAGCTCTTCGACCGAGTGGATGTACCAATTCCGTACGTGCTGGACCGACGGCATCGCGCTCAGTCCGTGCGGCAGGTCCTCGAGGTTCTTGATTCGATGTGCGTACCGCACTGGCAGCTCATAGTGCAAGAACCGCGCGGATTTGATGAGTTTCTGCGGCGTGCAGTCCGAGCCAAAGTCGAGCAAATCCTGGAGCGACACGCCGGTCTGCGGTCGTTGCGCGAGCGATTTGATGCGCTTCATTGACTCGGTCGAGGTGTTTGCCAGCGACGACGACCGCATGGCTGCCGCAGTTGCGAACGTCGAAGATCGTGCGGCGCGCATGGTGCGACGAGTTGTGTGCTGGTTGTGTGCGTGCTGGTGTTTGGGGTCGTCTCTGTTGTCAAGCGGTGCCTATTGCGCCACGAGGATCTTTTTCTGAAGTGCTCTCGTTCGACGTGACAAGTTTTTTCCTGAAAATGGTGTCGCAAGCAAAAAGCACATACGTACTTAGCAAATCGCACCTAACATAATCAGCACAGCTCGTCGACTCATGTGTGTCGACGAGCGCTCCTGCACTTCAAGATCGCAACAAAAGCAATTAATTTTAAGAAATGGTGGCCGCACGAATTTTGTAGTGGCTGCTCATATTTGTAATACATCAAATCAGCTACGTTTGCAATCCCAGTACCAATTATTTTGATCGACGCAAAACTGTCGCGTCATCGCAAGCACCACGCGCGGCTTTTGCTGACACATGCCAGCTGCTACAGCACGATGGTGACGTTCGCGCGGCGCAAGCGGCTGCTCAATGGTGCACTCATTGTGAACCTCGTGCGTTTGACACTGCTGCATGCTATGCATTTCTCTCTATCGCTTGCTTGATCGGCGACTGACTGGCACCGCCACACGCGCACACTTGCCAGGCACTGTCCTGTGCGCTCTTCCTCGCAACGCTCTTCCTGCTCGAGACGCCATTCGTGGGCTTCAATGCATTTGTGACTGCGAGCGCATTGATCGTGTACGCATTCTCGACAGTCGTCACGCTCAACAAGTCGCCATCAGCATACGCAGTGCGTCAATGCGGCGATAAGAGACAAACAGCAGCAGCCGTCCATCCTCACTGACAATTGTGTGTCCCCATCATGACTATAGATTGGCTACATTGTCGGCTCCTCGCTCCTCGTACTCGTGCTCACGCTCCAAGGCGCATTGTACTGGGTGCGTTGCATCGATCCATTCAGCAGGCACAATCACACAATTGCCTCCTAACCCATTCCCACACACTTGCTCCACAGGCGCTCGTTGCGCACGCACAGGCGACAAACGAACTTGCGAGCATCGCTGCCAGTGTGCTCCATGCATCGGTATTTGTACTGCAGCTTGGTGTCACTATCGGCGTCGTCCAGTCAAAGGAGGACTTTATCGATACGTACGCCGGTGCGTCAATGGCTCGCCGTCCATCGACTGCTGTTGATCGTAACGTCGCATACACCACTGACGCTCCATGTGGCTATTAGCGTACGAGTACATTCCAGATGCCAGCAGCTACATCGACCGTCTGTCTCTCTCGACGACGTCGAACGCGTCGCCACGAACGTACCAAGCGACACCTGCACCAACAGTCGTTATCTAGTAGCCACACACACTTGTATCTTTTTCTATACATTACACGATGCAGCCGACCAACCAGTCCATTGTTTCCATCTGTCTCTTCACTATCTATTGCTTGCACCATCAATCCATTTGTCTATCGCTCTATTGGCGTTTCGCTTCTCAAATCTTACGCAGCACGTGGAGCCCTTCGCGCGTCGTCGACAGCTCGACAAACGCTCCGGATGCTGTCGCGTCGTCCGGTTCAAGCGCAAGCTGCATCAAGTGGATACTTACGGACAAGAACGGTCTTGCAGCGTCACCTTCGCGATCGTCCCGTGACGTCGCTTCACTTGCGTCGTCCTCACGTCGAATGTCGAGCGTCTGGTCGGTGCTCGCAGCTGTCAAGAGCGGCAGCAATCGCATCGTACACACAAACTCGCTCTGCGTCGTTGTTGCGCGCGTCGATGCGTACATGTCGTTGCGCAGATGGAGCGCAACGTGCGCTTGCGTCTCGAGGAACGTTGTGACCATCGCAGCAGTGCCCGCGACGAAAAACTTGTGCGTACACGCAAACTCGACGTGCGTCGTGTCGTCTGTTGAAGCATTGCGGCGCTCGACGGCCGAGCGCTTCTGCTGGAGCAGTGTGTAGTGGCACGCCCAGCGGCAGAACGCGTGCGTGTGCGACTGCAAGTGATGCGCGTCGTGGAGCTGGACGACGAGGCACCAGAGCCGTCGGGTCGTACGTGGCGACACCAGCGCCGCGATGCTCGCATCACTGGGCTTGTTAAGAGTGGACGACGGACGGAGTGCGAGGTCTCCGAGCGCTGACCGGGGCGACAGCGCTGTCCGATGGAGCAGCAAAGCGGCGTGGCGATCCGTGGATGTGCGCATCGATGCGCTTGTTGCCGTTGTTGTTGGCTGCAGCAGCTTGTGCTTGCGTACAGCAATCGATGCGATGTCTGGACTTGTTGTTATGCTGCTTTCGTTGTCAATAGACGTAGTGAGCGCCAGTGTGTCTGAAAGTCGCTTGCTGCGCATCCACGTAGCAGCAGTAATCGGCTCGTCGCGGTCGACAAGGTCGATCATCGCTTCGAGCTCTTCGTCCATCTCATTGTCGTCATCGTCGTCAAAGAGCGACGTTGCATGGCGCGTGCTCTGCGCCAGCTGCTGACTATCAGCGTGGCCTTCTCCTCCAGTAGGCTGTCCTTTCTGTCGTCTCCTGCTCATAGCACTCGACGCCTGTCGCTGTAGACTCGACGTACGTTCACCCTCATCAACACTGTAGTCAGCAGCGCCGCTACGACTGGCACCCCGCTTTCGCTCGCTATGTAGTCGCGCTTGCTTGTGGAACGACACGAGCAGTGCGTCCATCCACTCGGGCGACAGTGGGTCGTTCGTTCTGTACGCGTCATCGGGGAGCACGACGCCATGGAACGTCCGCAAGCGATGTTGCGCAAGCAACAGCTTCGTGTCGACGTACCGGAGTCGCTCTAAGCCGATGTTGCCCTTGAGGTTGAACAGCTCACCGGAGAGCGCCATGCACGCGTAAAAGTCGATCTTCGTGACGTACGCACTGCGAAACTGCGCCAAGCGGATCGTTGTCGACCCGAGTAAGACCGAGTGGTGCGGCTGCTGCATCGCAGTCACCATGTCCGAGACGCTTGCAGCTGCTGGGACGAGCGCCGCACGGCGTTTCTTGAGACGGCGCGTCACCGTCGCAGGGTCTTTCAAGGGCGGCTCAGTCGCACGAATGAACTGGACGACGATGTTGCTCGTGTTGTCGTTCAACAGCGCTGCGATGCCGCTCGTGTCGCGCAACTTGGCGCCAAGCGGTGTCCGCGGTGCCGCAAAGTGGAGCGTCCGGATGATGTTGATCGGTAACCAGTAGTTTGCTGGCGGCTTCGTGTCGTTGGCAGCTCCTTCCACTGGCTCGTCGTCGTCAAGGTCACTGGCAGCGCTGCTGCAGCGACGGAGCGACGCGCCGCGCGGTGCTTTGTTCGACGCGACCTCCATGTCGTCGGCGCAGAGGGGGATGCATTCAGTGTACCCGAGCGCCGAGATGCGAAGGTACAGCTTCGATGCGATCGATCGGAGCGCTTTCGTTTTGCGTGCACCGAGTGGGAGACTTGCAGTGCTGAAATGCAGCTGCTCAGCGTCGTACAGATCCTTCGGGATGTCGTAGATTGCATTGAATACGAGCAAGAGGCGGCAGAGCGTGAGCTGCGGCGGCAGCGCTGTACTACTGCTGCTGCTGTTAGCCGCCTCGATCGCAAGCGCAGCCGGTGTAGGATCGTCAATGCGGCTCAAGCCGTCCGCTGCTGTTGCGGCGCTTGGGAGGCCGAGCATCGCGCTAAATTTGCTCTCGACGCGCTTGAGCTGCTGGTCGCGTTCGTAGATCGCGTAGCAAAAGCTACAGACGCTCGAGGACTCGTACGCAAGCGATGCGTCGTCGTGCGTCGCTGCGTTATTCAGCGCAGCAGTGAGGAACCCGTACGTCTTGTCCGGCGGTAAGCGCGTGCGAATGCGCACGAGCATCTCGCTGATCATCTTGAGCGTCATCTTGAACGCAAGCTCTGTCTTCGGGTACGACGCCAAGCAGCACTTGCACTGCGCGAGCTTGTGCACTTGGCGCTGTGTGAGCGCGGCCATCGACTGACTGCGCGACGCCCCGACGCTGTTGCTTTGGCTATTGCTGCTGCGACGTCCGCTGCTATTGTTGCTTCCGTCGTCATTATCGTCGTTGTCGGAGCCATCCGAGTTGTTGTCAACAATGCTCGAGTCGCGGTAGCTGAGGTACTGGCCACGTAGCTTTGCCGGCAGCGAATACACGCGCTCGACGTCGTTGTTTGTGGGCATGCGGCTCTTGACGCGGAACGCTTTGACCTGCAAAAGCCACCAACGGCCACTTGTGTCCTTGATATAGTCCGCGACGAGCGACTGGAGCTGTACGTGGAGCTTGTGCTCGATGTGCTTAACGAGCTAATGAGCGCAGTGCGTCGTGCGCGACAACGTTAGCACGCCATACAGACAGATGCACTAAGCCGAGCGCAAGAGCGAGACGTACGCGCTGGTTGAGCTCCGACACGGCAGCACACCCACGTTCGTTGAGCTTGACAAATGTGCACGCTTTGTCGACCTGGACGCTCGTACACAGTCGACTCGCAAGCGGCGTTGCTGTGGATGATGATGGTGCAGCCGGCGTCGCCGTCGCAGCTTCGCGTGCTGTGCCAAGCTCGGATTGCTGCGAGCCGCCACGCGCCGTGTGGAGCGGTGTAGTCTGTGGCAGCACTGCGCTAGTCGAGTCTGCGCTGCTATTGATGCTGCTCGCATCGCTGGAGGCACCAACAACCGCAGCACTCACGTCCTGGCATGGCACGACGTTGCTGATCATCCACGCAAATGCAGGTTTTTTTGCTTCGTGCACGGCCCGCACGACGCACGCTTTTGCGCCGTTGCACTTGACGAACTGCTGGACGACGAAGCACTTCTTCGAGCTAGCGACGTGGCTCAGAAGCGTCTTGAGTTCGCCAGGACTGAGCAACCGGAGCGTGTTCCCACTCGATGTAAACATTTGGCTGTTGTCGGACGACGCAGATGACGCAGCGTGTTTGACGCTACTACTGCTACTGCGGCCCCGCTTGCATATCGACACGACTGGCTCCTTGTATACGACAATTGTGCGCTCGAGCGTGTCGTTGCAAGCTGCAGCGCTTCCGAGCTTCTCGAGCACGTGGCGCTCGTTAAAGTCATTGTAGCGCTGCACGAACCCGTCCTTGTCGCTCGAGAGCCAAACTGCGCGGCCAGTTTCGCCGTACACGACCGTGTCGGGGATCCACATGCGTAGCGCAGTTCGCTTCTTTGTTGCTACAAAGCCTGCACTCGGCTTGGCACTGTCGTTAAGTCTATCGAGTGCGTCTGTTGGTGCTGCTGCTCTCTGTGTCTCGACTGCAGCGCCACCAGTACTACCAACAGCGCCATTCCCCGTGTCTTCGATGGACGCGAGTTGCGACTTCCTCCTCGCACCAGCGCCGCCAGGGACCACCGCGACCGAGTCTTTTGATGCCAAGAATGTGTAAAAGTGCGCGCCTGGTAGAAAGTTGGCGGCGTACGTAAACACATTCGTCGGATCGGTGCACGACACGGTCGCAGCCTCGCTGCGGTATCGGTACACACTGCGGTCGCACTGCGGCTCGTCCAGTGAAAAGCGCTTGCTGAGGCAGAGCAGCGACCGTGGCGTTAGATACATACTATAGTAGGTAGACTAGCGGCGCTATAGAGGGACTGGCGACTCGAGACGCACCTGCACTGGAAGCTTGCCTGGGACTCGACAGTCGCAAGATCGAGCTGCCTCTCGGTCGCTGCTTGCGAGAGCGCTGACTGGAGCTTGTGCTGCACGAAGCTCCCACGTGCACTCGTGGGACGACGCGGTGGCAGCCCAGCATGGCGCTCGACGACACTGTTGCCCCGATTCAGCGCGACATGCACGTCTGTTGTCGACATCGAACTCCGAATTGTGTCACTTTTAGCAACCTAGACCCAAAGGACGGACGTAAAAGTGATTATACTATACTATACATCAACGCTAGCTCACTAGCTCACGTCACAGTGATAGAGTTCGGTCCCAGCTTGGAAGCTAGTCGTCACTGTACCAATCTCGTCATGAGCACACCAGCGCCGCCAAACACGACAGCAGCGCTGCTCGTCCAACGACAAGCGAGCTTTGATCGCAATCGCGTGCAGCTACGCACGACAACGTTCGCGTCGAGTGTCGCAGTGCGTCTTGCAATCCTATGGCTACTATATTTTCGATGTGTCGACCACATCGCTCTCACGCAACTCTCACGCGAACTCGCATGTGACGTGGCACAGAACCGCTTCTTCTCCGACAACTCGCTCGGACGTCAGAAGCGCCTGGTCGAGACGACGCGACGTCGACAGACGAAAGCCCGCGAGAAAGCGAGCGAGCAGGTGCGTGTTCGTCGCACCGCTCTTCTCATGGATCAATCTCGAAATCTACTTACGCATCTGCTTTGATGATCTTCGCGCTCCTCCATTTCTAGGAGCACCGACTCGAGCAGCTCCAGCTCGAGTACGATGAAGCTGCGCGAGTTCGTGCATTGCGAGACGAGCGCGAGCTCGGCCGCATGGAGCGCAAGCTCCAACACGCTGCTGCAACGTACGTCCAGTACATCTGGCGCAAGCGCAAGTACTTTGCGCGACTCCGTGCCGAACGGAATCATGCTGCGCGGTGTATTCTCGCAGCTGTGCGACTCTGTGGCCGTCAACGCCGGCAACGACGTCTTGACGCAGTCCTAGTGCTCCAGCAACGCTGGCGCGCGAGCCAAAAGCAACGCGAACACAATCGCTTACGCACCGCATTTGCAAGTGCCGTTCTCACGCACATGCGTGCACGTCGCTCGCAGCAAGTAGCGAGTGCAGTGCGCATTCAGCAATGGCTGCGTCGCCTCCGATCCCAGCGACGTCAGCACGCAGCATTGGTGCTGCAGCGTTCGTGGCGCCAGCGTCTCGCACGCCACAAGCTCGCGCGATGCTCACGCGTGTACCAGCACCTCCAACGCGTCGCAGCACTCGAACGAGCTGCTTGTGTTGTGCAGCGCGCGCTTGCGCATCGAGCAGCGTACTGCCGCCTCATCCAGACCAGCGAGCTTGCGCGATATTCACTCGTGATGAAACAGTCGATACCGACCGTGCACAGCCACGTTGCTGGCGCCAGCACAATCGACAACCACTCCACTGTGCTCCGGCAGCTCGAGCAGCAAGTGCGCGACGCACGAGCGCTCGACAAATGCAGTGCTGCGTACGCGACGCAGCTCGCAGCAGACATCGAGGCGTTACAGCTACGTCTTCGGGATGCAAATGCACTGCTCGCAACGGAACGAACGGCACTTGAGCGGTTCCACGCACTCGCTGCGTATCGACGCACGAAAGATGACGCAGCGCTCGCTTGTCGACTCGAGACGCTCGAGCAAGAGATGCGCCGCGATGTGCGCCTTGAGCTCGAGCGTGATGCTGACGCCAGTCGACGCGCACAGCTCCGTGAACGGACCAAGCAGCCATTGCAACCACTGCAACAGCGAAGTGCCACTGTCACGTCCGTATCGATAGATTCGCTGACAGCGTTGCCACCAACCTCGTCAGCTACTCGCATAGCAGCAGCAAAGACGGCCAAGCAGCCGCAGCGAATCAATGGTAGTGATAGTAGCAACGCTAGCGTCGTAGCTGACGATCGCCTCGAATGAACAACAAACGAATGAATCGACGTGACAAAATCGCATGCTTTTCGATTCGTTTGTGCTATGCAATCAACTCTCACTCGCTCCTCTTCTCCTCCTCTCGTTGTCTCCCTCCCTTTCCAAAACACTGTGCGTTGCTTCATCACGACGACTCTCGGACGATCACGTTGTTCTTCAACAGACTCATGCGCAGCAACAAGTTGCGCGACTCACTTGCGTACTTGCGACCGACATCGAACGCACGTTTGTACGTCGCATGGCGTTTGTTCGGCTCGTACGCATACAAGATCTTTTCGTAGCTGTCCATGCGCGCGTGGAGCTTGTTCGCAGCAATGAGAGCGCACAGTTCACGCTCGAGTTGCGACGTCGCTGTGTTGAATGTCTGCGCCATCTGATGGAGATCAACGGACAAATACGGATGGAAGTACTGGACGATCGCACGGCTCCGGATCTCTTGGCACAACGTATCGACGTGCGCATGCAAGTACAGATCGAGCCGGAGCTCCGACTGTTTTGATAATATTACGAGCAAAAAGAGAGCAAGAGAGAGAGAGAGAGAGCGTTAGCGTATACCGTAAAGCCAGATATAGAGCCAAAGTCCAAACGCACCTTCATCGCCTCGAGCGCCTCGAGGCACGACGCGTAGTTGCTCGCGTAAAAGTCACTGATGAGTTCGCGGAGCCATGGCAAAAGCTCCAAGAACGCTTTGAACGACGCACTGTTCACGAGCTACACAACATACGCCATACAAAGTGCGTCAGTGCTGTTCGCACGTCACTCTATCCTATATCCTATCGTCCGCATACCTTGTCGCGCAGCTCAGCGCGTGTGAACGACGCCAATGCGCAGATGCCACCGTACAGCGCAATGTCCTCAGCGTGGAGCACGTCGCTGTAGGTCGCACCAAGTTCGACATGGCAGTCGAGAAACTTGAGCGCTGCTGCGTGGTAGTTGCGGTCATGGAGCGCGACAAGTCCAAACGACGCTGCGATCTTGGTCTTCAAGCTAACAAGTGTGAGTTAATCAAGTTGTCAATACACAGTAGTATACGAAAAGCAAGGCACGTGCAATACAAACGTACATTGGATCGGTTTGCGTGGCAGCAACTTGTTCCAATTTCGTCAAATAATTCGTCACATGCGCAAAATTGCGCATATGCAGCCCGACCTGCAACCAAAATAGTTGCAACAGCAATACTTCTTGTCAGCAACAACATCACATGCAACTTGTTTGTGCAACACGTCACAAAGTTGACAATACCTTGCTGACGTTCAAGCACATTTCGATCACGTGTTTGTCGGTCGTACAATAGTCGCGTGCTTGCGCAAAGCTCTTGAGCGCAAGTGGCAAATCGCCCAGTTGGTAGTAGAACTCGCCGAGGTCGTTGTGCCCCATCTACGTGGCAAAGATGGGGTGTGTCAGTTCAAAGTGGATGCGAGCGTACAAGCTATAGTAGTAGCAACGGGGAGAGAACGTACGCGGATGCTCTCTTTGATCATCGTCGACTTGTACGAGTTGAGCTCCTGCTCGAGGCGCTCGTGCTGCTGCGCAGCGTTGCGCTGGACGCTCTCGACGTGCGCCATGTCGACGGAGGAAAGCAGCGCACTGTTTGGCGCGCTCGATTCAGGCGACGCGGCATCACCACTGCTGCTCATCACGTCGTCCGAGTTTGCCGGGACAGCGGGAGTGCTAGCGTCTTTCGCGGCAGCTTCTGCGACCTCGAGGTAGAGCTTCATGTTGAGGCTGTCTTTGAGGTCCCGCAGCAGCGCGACGTGCGCATCGCAGCGCAGTGGCTCACACGTCTGCGCAATGAACAGCAATCGGTTCGTTCGGTTGCGACCCGTGTACTTAGCCGCAAGTGCGTCGACATCAAAGCCCTCGATCGCCATCGTCAGTGTTATCGTCTTTGCGGGTTGATCTTTGATGCTTTTTAGTGCTTTAGTGTACAATTAGCAAATTATGTCAATTATAATATTTGACAAAATACCGCTCTAATTAACAATTTTATCATTCGTCTCTTAAATGTGTTTATCATGGTACATTTCGAATTATCCGCTAAATATAATGTGTATTTATTTATTTTGGGGGGGGTTCCTGATCAGTGCACGTACGGACAAGCAGGAGCACCAAGACTCGCAAACACGCCCGATGCAGAAAGCATCACCTGACAATCCTGTTTGACTTCCATCATGAACGTGAACAGATCTATCTTGATCGTAAATTTGTTGATTAAAATAATACAATTACGACCACATGGAGCACAACAAGTCGATTTTCGTCGGTCTAGCTGTTTGCAGTGAGATTGTTAAAAATGGCGAAGTGCATATTGACTTTTGCGTTTTCATCAAACAAGATGGCGGAAAATAAGTCCGCGAACACTCGAAAACTAATACAAACTGAATGTTGTCGGAAGCGTTCCTGCTCGCCCGTATGTATATATCAATTCAACTATAGATTGACAGATTTTATCAGCTTTAAGATTGTAGATTTGACTGTTACTTCAGCATACGCATGACTTTTGGGCACGCATAGTCTTATCGCATTTACTTCTCTGCTCCGTTTGAGTACGACCTGGATGCAAAACGATTATTTTCATTGAGAACTATAGCGAAATGGAGCATTCTTATAACACCATGAGAGAGTCAATGGTTCGTTAAGTGAAGTGATCTATTTTCCAAGTCATTTTTTCGCGCTCGACAAATCACAGGATCAGAAAATAGGTTTTTCAAGGGGTTTCTGAAAATTTCCGGTCGCAAATGACCAAAAAGTGTTTTGGGTCGAGTTATTTATATGATTGATTGTGTGATGTAGACGAATCCATTTATACCATTTCGATTGCAAAAATGTATATTCCACAAAGAACGTTTTTGGCAGATTCTATGATAAACCAAAGGAATAACATTTTGCAGAAATTTGGCCAATTCAGTCAGTATGAGGGTTAGAGTCCTCCCGCTTTTCCCACCTGTAGACTGATCCCAGCAAAAATGATCTGAATAAATATGCAGTATGTCTTCGATAAAAATTGAGCGATAGTACAGATGGTCGTTTTTGCTGTGCAATAATGCGCCGGTTTTATTATAAGCCACATATTTCACACTATTATTTATCCGGCATAGGTCACGAACCAAAACATATAAGCCACCGATCCCCCCCTCTCCACTTCATTCGTAGTATCCTTATGTTTATATATGTATATAACCATCTGCACGTATTTTACAATCTATATATTACTATATCTCTACATCAACTACTTGTAAAAGTTTAGTTCTTTGGTAAACTCAAATACGCCTGTACATTGATTTGGCACAGATATATCATGTATATTCGTAATATTGTGTACAACAATAATAAAAATCATTCTGTGATACGTTCGAGGTGTATAACTATGTTCACCGTCAATTTGAGTTTACAAACATAATTGAAGTCACTGCATTAAACATGGAATAAGTCAGCTTTGTGGCTACAACGATAATTATGATTCGTGGAAGTTACATTGCAACGCTGCTGTAGGCGATTAATTTGCGTGCGAATGGTTGTGAAGTATAATGGAACCAGCTGTATTGTGCGGTAGCGACAATTGACATAATGCGCATCGACGTGTATACACAAATTTGTGAAAAACTAGCGCATGTTAAATGTATTTCCGACTCGAGCATGTGCGGAAGGATATGACTCAAAGGATAATGTGTAGTGATAGTTGCCACAAATTATATTATGTATTTAGACATGCTAATACATAGCCGCAAACATGCATAAGCACTCTTGTCAATCCACGCAACGCAAGTGTAAATATCATATTTTGGACATAGAAACATATTTTTCACCGAAATCACTCGCATTTAAGATTAATATCGAAGTCATGCCGCCAAATCGTCAACTGGGCAACCAATATATGTGTCACTTAGTCTAATTGAGCGCCGTCGTGACACTTATCAACATGATGAAAGAGTTGTGTTTGAAAAGAAGACGTCGGTTGCACTATCGACAAAAACACCAATACTTTCGCTGCATCTCTTGCCGCGGAAGGCGCTATCAAGCTTTAGCATGTGCTAGTCGATCTCACCTTCTCGTCGGCCTCATTCACGGTGAATCATAAGTCGAGATAAAAACATTGAAATTGTGTACCATTTCGCCCGGGACATCATTAAACGTGTCGATGTCAGCACCATGTACCCTCAGCCACAACAACAGCTGGAAAAGTCCTCACGAAGCCGCTTACAGGAGTCGCGCTTGAACGACTTCGTTTCATGCCCGCACCACATCACCTGGCTAACTCTTGACGACGATTTGGATAAAGAATATGACCCAAATTGATGCAAAACATTTGAACATTTGTTTGCTCAAGAAATGCCAGCTGATAGCCCAGGTGATATCTCCCATACAGAAGCATCATTATAGCACTTGGTGGTTTTGGCATGTCGACAAGATCGCACTGGTCATCCATCAATATATATGAGCGGGTATATATCCATATATATAATTTATCAACACATATATCAATAAAAACAGGAAACCTATGTCTCACCGGTTGATACAGATACGAGCATCACATCGCAAGCAGTAGGAGATCGTTTAATATGTAAAGTAGGAAGCTAGAAGTACTTGTCGTGGTTAATTGAATTCTCGCCATAAATTGGCCTACCGACTCGCCCTCCTCCAACATCCCCATTGCGACTCCAAAAGTGCAATACGTGTTAGCCTTGTAGAAGACAAGCTTAAAACCAAAACACTTATACATATAAGATAATGTAAGTGTGTACAACGACAACTATTTGTGTATGCACCATTTTCTTCCCGAACCGTTATATTGTATGACTCCAAAAGTGCAATGTGCTTTTGAGATTACGGATATTAAAGCGCTATTTTATTGAAAGCTTACGCAAGTGTATCCACAGTTGTAAAACGAGGTAGCGTAGTCACTAAAACGATTTGACCGATACCGCTTTGTTCAAGTATGTTTACGTCGGCTTAACGATCTCAACACAGTAGCGAGAAATTTCTGGCTAGTATATGTTGGGAATAGATAATTGCTAGATGTAGCGATACTTGCTTTGAGATGCACGTACGTATATAAAATCAATCAATTTAGTAAACCCATTAAACGTGCGTTGCCCTTATGGAAGTCCGCAAAGCTTCATTTTTGGTCGAAACTAAACGGAAGTGATGTGAAGGTATGTTCTTTCTAATTCCGATTGACCCTTATATAAAGCGTTGAAACGAGCAAACAATCGCATTACGTTTGGTGTTCGACAGTAAGATTTTTCGACGCTTTGCCTTCGGCTCACCCAATCGATTCAATAGGTGATATGTATAAGGTAACCAAAATATTGAAATGAATGGATATCATTGGCTCGTCGACTTTGACGTCGCCCACGAAATACCCTGATGGTTGATTGTTTAGCGGGACAGAGTAGAATATATAAAATGGTGGGTTTTGTGCAAGTTGCCAGTACTATTCGATGTTACTAACAAGCGCAATCTTTTCTCTCATACTTTGTATCATATTGGTTAGAACCAATTTTAACTGTGTGATACACATTTACGGTGCGTACTTATGTGCTACATGTACATATCAGATATAGCCTCAGCAAGCCAATACAATTGTATGTTGTGTTTTTCATTGTATAGTGCACGTGGTTATTTATATACACATGACGCTATGAAGTACATTAATGGTAGTATAGAAAATGTGCATGTATGCTTTCGCGCCATGCAATATGATTAATAGCTCGAGAGTACCGAAAATGCGTCGCTATTTGTAACTCGATTTTATTATTTAACGGGAAACTGACAGCTATCATTTTATTAGCATAATACAAACAATGCGAGCACGATCTGCGGGTGATATATTAGGTCGGCGTGATGTTTTGGTAAATATTTACGTGAATGCTTACTCAAATATGCTTCCAACCGGGATATATACTAATTATGATATCGAAACTACATCTGTTCCGCCATCTATATATATATATATATCTAAGCTTAAATATTCAATTTTCTTGGACATATTTGATGCTGATTTAAACATATATCTTGTTAGATAACTTAGTATTACAGTCCTGTCCGCAATTTTTGTTGTTCTTCTAATAAGATATAGTTGAAAAGCAATCGTGATAGCTACATATACAATATATCCCATGTTGTATCTCGAACGTGTAGACTACAATGTAAATTTATACTCAATAGTATTGAAAAGGTAACATTGAATGAGGACTCGTTTATATGTGTTGCCGAAGCCGTAATATATTTCTAACCTGCTGTATATGTACGACGTATATGTTGCAGATCACAATGCCGCACAAACGTATACGAAACGTCGTATAACTAGCTGTAGAGTATGCTTAATATAATCACAAGGGGTCTCAAACAAGCGTTCGGTAATCGCGTTGTTTCTGTAAGAAATCAAGGGATATTTTCTGTTTGAACGTAAGACGAAATAGGTACGCCATTACTCGGAGATACAATATATACTATGCACGATCAGATTGACCAACTAGCACAAGTCAGCAACAACCCTCATTGAGGAAGACAGGACAGTATACAAAATAGCTTACACAAACAATAGGTACACTTGTCTATGTGCTCTAACGTGTCATAATTGTTACTAAAAGCAACATGTAGAATGCTTTATACTCATTTGGCTGGGAATTTCTATAAGTTGTTTTGTCGGACAGTTTAATCAATAGATGAAAAACGAGATATAGATATTTAATTGTTGTGCTTGCATTTGCAGAAATTTTTATCACTTAATCAATTACAGTAGTTCGCGTATGCTCTAAATAATAGTCTCGCGGCAGCAGCTCGTGCGGCATGCGCTCGCATTCTGCGTCACACGGGCGATCAACTCGTTGTGAGTGTGGTTGATAGGATAGATATGAAGATACACGTACGAAATACATCGAAGGTTGAAAATAAGTTTGTGAGTGCGATAGAGA
>JAADXH010000215.1:0-31132 GCA_023337595.1 Globisporangium camurandrum
GTGTGGCGCCAGCAGTTCGCAATGGTGACGCTTGTCACAGCGCTCCACGCTTCCTGCGCCCAAGTCATAGCGTCAAGCACGCTCACGTTGTAGAGCTGGTCGACGTCATGCACGGAAATGGTTGGTGCGAGTAACCAATTTTGCTTAAATCTTGCCAAAAACGATACAAAACAATTTCATCGATTTAATAGGGGTATTAATTGTGAATGGTGTTTAGTAATGAGAATTATGCCTGTATTACATATCGGATAATCACTCAACTGTACGGTATATATTTTTACAACAAAAAATACTCCATGGCAAGTGTCATGTTAATTTCATATATAAATATATCACTACAAATCAATAAAAATTATGGAGGAGAAAATATCATTCAAGATATGTTAAACACAGCATCCTATTATACGATCGTGCTTGTCATCCAGCCAACAATTTCGATTTCTAGCTTTGTGCTACACTTTCGGAGCGGTAGTACTACGTAATATCACTCCGCTACATTCATACAGAGGGTCACAGGCAAAAAACCGTGACTAGATCAGATATCCTGTTTTAGTATATGTGTACTATGTTTCTGAAACATAAATATATTGAAGTGATGTGTATGGATTGCACGTATGTATGCTGTATTGCAGATACCACGAAAATGATATTAACCGTCCACATACTTACTAAACGCTTACAGAATCAACAACATTATGCGGAAGCAGTTGATTCAATCAATTACGATTCTCTGTTTCTATTTAAGAGGAGATGCATTTTGTAGCGTTAAGTTGAGTGTATCCTATATTGACACTTAATTGTGTTTGTGTGTTCTGTTAGGCTTGTCTAAATATATACTACTATATTGAGCGGGTGCATTTCTTTTCATGACTGCAAAATTTTGCATAACTTATGCCACATGCGTGAGTGCTTCGAACAAAGGGTCAAAAACGATTACATTTATTGAAATGTTAGATGTGATGCTATTTGATATTCCATTGCGTAGGTTTGTAGCAATAGAAAATCGTTAAAATATACTGGTATCGAATACTGGTCAAAATGTTTGATATTGCTTTGATATGTAAGCGCTATTCTCAACTCAATTCCTTAAATATCATCCACTCGCAATTCTAACAATTGTATTGAAAGGTATGTATGGTTCGCATAAATTAATACTACTTTTTCCTTCGATGAATTGCAGGTACAACCTTTATAGTGCGCTTTCATGGTGGATGAAAAAACACATTGAATATTTGGAGAAATGTATAGTGTAATGGCTGTTTTGTCACCTCCAGGCATTCCTAGTTAGCAATATGCTAACTTAAAAATTACATCGTAAAAACTATTGCATATGTTTCGGTTGCGTATTTTTGAACATATCGCTTCGACACATATTTTAGTAGGTAAAAATGAAACTTTAAGACATGTCACTGGGGAAATACAAATTTAAATACCAGTGCGACAAATTGTACCTAGCCTATACTACATGTTCTATAAGCAAATAGCTGTTGTGAGTAGATTTGTATTGCCCGGACAAATACTGAGAATATATGTTTTTTTAATTGGCTGGATATTAGGCGATACTTTACCATTGTATTATGGTCTCGTAGTTTAAAAAACATATCGTTTCTAACGTGATGATATCGTTTTGCGGATGTAGGTATGCACGTATAAAAATAGCAAGTAGATCTTTGCTGGTAAACATTCAATCTAAAGGCGATTTCCACTCAATGCCAAAACATACGCTAGGCTACGAAAAATCACTTTCCTCGGTCTGTGCAAAGTCGTTTTTGATGCTGTTTTGACCATCGTGTCCAACTTGATGAGACGCGTTCAAAGATGTGCTATTTTGTCGCTACTTCGTTCTTGAAGCGCCAAAACAAAATTTCACTGCTTTTGAGCATGACGAAAAAACGCAACGAATACGATACATATTTGAAGTCTATTTAGGGTCGGATCGGTCGGATTGGGTTGCAATAAAATGTGATGTCACCCAATGCCACACATTCGCACAGGCGAAAATGGACGACATTTTCCAACTAACCATCAGAACCACTTAAGTGACCAACAACAACATGCATGAGTACCAGTATGCCCACCAAACACTGCTCTTTACAATGGTGTGCTTGATGAGTTTGTGTATCTGCACTACAGAGCAAATGGTGATATATCATGGTTGACTCGATACAAGCCTTATGTGCGACATCATATTGGAAAAGAATGTTTCTGTTGAAGAATGCATGGCACGAACAAATCCAATTTGTTGTACAAATCGTTGTTTAAATGGTAATACCCTGTACGTATATAACTTCATACAAATTTCGAATTAGAAAGTAGCTAAGCATACAGAGTAGATGTGGCTTTTATGGAAACGGAATACTACCAACCAATCTAGTATGTTTGTATATGCCTATCATAACAAGATATTGTGTTATTCCACCAAGGTATTACGCCGAAGAATTTTGCTGATTAATAATAGGTTTTATTCGTCTCACTAGATGAAACACTCGCGTGTATTAAAGTACATAAAATGCTTGTATTTGTGATACGTATGACGGTGGATTCTTGTTTCAAAATGCACATGGGATTTAATGAGACTAGTGTGTCTTTCTGCATCGACATAGGTAACAATGAATGTCTTAGTAGCAACTTCTTCTATAAACGCTTTTCGACATTTGATCTGCGTTTGTCGCTTAAACTAAATGAATTACAGGGTGACACAACATTTACAAATTTGATACACTTCGGTTTTGACTAAATCACCGATCGAGCTATGTTACTAACAGTTACTCTGCTATCTCTATTAACTGAGCAAAGAAGCAGATACTTTATGCTTAATTATATTCAAACTGATTACGATAATAAGTTATATCGTGTGTGTGTGAATATTGCTGGATGATGTCAAATGCTCGCTTACAAACATCAAGTCACCAACATGCAACAATGATGCTCCTATCATGCAAATTGTTTCGTCTGAGACACAGGCCAAACGACCCCAACAAGACGCTTTTAACCCTGTGGTGACCGAACAACAATCGAGTCGTAGGACTCAGGCGAATTTAGGCCACGCTTAAACTGCGAAATATATGAAGAAATTTTGTAAGAGTCTTCACAAACGCATTTTCGATTGTGCAAAGCCTTGTATTTGCTGAACGGTGTTACTTCATAAAATCTCTCTGTCAAAACTCATGAATAAAAATAGCATGTGTATGTACTGGCCTTGTGACGGTGCAACCAAAGTAGAATGTTTTTTTGCTGGCGAATTCTACTATAGGCATTGTGCTGAATTTTTTTTTGCATTTGATAGCGCTGATTTGAAAAGTGTCCTGACTCTTAAGTAGTGTATCCCAGTAACTATCATAAATCGTATCTTGCATGGACACTTAGCGATACAGTTCTGTATGCGTTCCCCAAATAATATGTTTTTGCCCCGTCATCAAATACAGTGTGGCCATAGTAAAAAGGGATATGAAGTATGTATTAACATTTAACAGTACTTCAAGCGAAGGGAAAAAGAGGAATCATAGTAAAAACAGACATGCACAATGCCGCTAAGCGAAGTACTGTGAGCGGCACATGTGCACCATCAGTGTAGTGTAACCGATGTTTATCCAGTGGAGGAGATATAATTTGCTGGGGATGAAAGATCGTTTTCGGTACCTCTTTGTAATGCCACGTAATAGATCTGTTTGTAATGTCTGCGCCTGGCTTTCTTACAAAAGCGCCGGCTTCCTATCTATGTTAGCGCGGAATACACAAAAGCTCACTCTATGCCAAATCCATTGACAAATATCGTTTTTTGTGCGCTTCAGCATGTATTTAAGGTTTTCTGCAAAACTTACGTATATACAGAGCCAGCAGGTCCATGGTGGGTGCCATTTCGTCACATTGTCGGTTCTTTGGTGATGGATCAAGTTTTCGACTTGAATCAGCCACTTCACATAACATCATCAAGTGTGTTAGTTGGCGATAGTTGTGATATGTTTGTGCAAGTTGATCTCGCCAATAGATTTGTTATCAAGCGACACTAATGACCTAAACCTATCAAAGTTTAGCTTAAATGAACAAATCAATTCCAAAGATACACACATTCCGACTAAGGAATGTCAGTCGGATATAACCTGTCACAATTTGAGTCGGGAATAACGCATGCGATTGGATAACTCAGAATATAGAACACAAAGACTGATATAACAAGTATGCTGCGGTATATACTGTAAATCCGAATCAGTAAGGACCATTTTTCAGAGAAATTGTGCACATAATGATTTACAATGAAAAGGTGAGGAAAATGCGTGCCTGGAAAATTGAAACTATTTGGATTTCGGAACGCAATGTAATTTAGAGGGAATTTGGTTGTCGTTCTATATATTCCGGGTTTATAAATATTTTCTTCTTCTCGTTAGTGTCTGTCGTGATCGAGCAGACGCGATGTAGGCGAAAAGCAATATATCGAAACCCGCACATATCATATAAATATGTCCGATTCTGTAAAATTACAGTCTTTGCGCGGGTGTACTTTGCCGAAACAAATTACGTTCTATGATTCGAATCTCGAGTAGCACACAGTTAGGGATAGAATGGACTCTTTGCATTTAGCGATTTGCTGTGAGTTTGAGCTGCATACTGAGATTGCGTTGAAGTTTATGCCGGACAAGTATGCAATACGCAATATGTTACGACCTCTTTTTCGTCTCATACGCTTTGTGCACGTGATTTAACCTGATTGTATATATCACGGGATCGAGATTTTTCGAAGCGATGTATGTAATTTTGCAATTTGCCCAATGGATAATGGGTGTAATGTATAACGGTACATTTATGTGAAATATATTCCGATGTATTTTGCTAATAGACATGTGTATGCGTGAGTTAATTGTACATTACATTTCAAGTATCATCGCCCAAATATATATATATATATATATATATGTCCTGTGCTACATTTGTTTACAGTTAGCGAATGGATTTTGTTGTGAGTATATTACGATTGTTAAACATACATTATGTGTTTTGATGGATTTTGCTAATGAAAATATATCACGTGTGGGTGGATTTTGCAGGAAAATATCAGGTGCTCTGATACAAACCTCAAGTCGACCACAGTTGAGTTGGAAAGGACGTTTTTCATTTGTCGATTTGCCTCGACGTTGACTAACCAACTACTGCTGATCGAACACCGCACGCCATGAAGCCGCTGCAGCTCCTGTTCGCTACGACCGCTGTGTTCACGCTGCTGCATGCCCACACAGCAGTGGATGCAACAGCGGATGCAGCGATGCCGAAGACACCAACGGATGTGCCGATCAACGGCTGGTACAAGTGCAGCGAGAGCACTCTGTTTGGCGACCCGACGCAGACGCACAGCGACGACTACTACATGGAGACAAAACAAGCACGCGTGCGGCGCCACCACCGCGCACATGGTGGTGCTGACTCGTCGTCCGTGCACGTGCGAGTCAAGCGCGACGATCGCGACCCCGCACTGCGGCCACCGAGCGTGCGCGTCGGCGAGCAGCGGCGCAAAGTGCTGCCGTTCCTGCAGAAGCAGCACTCACTCGAGTGGATCGCGCGCGAGCAGCGCGCACTCGCGATGCGTCGCAACCACACCAAAGCCGCCTCGCCCAAGTCATCCGCCTCTGCGTGGGCCGACAAGGCGCTCGTGCGGCCGCAGTACGAGTGCGCGACGTTCCGCGTGCCGCTCTGTTACGACAACATTTGCACGAGCAGCCGCACGATCGACGTGTTTGTCAAGCGCGTTGCTGCGAAGAAGGCATCCACGCACGCAAAAGCGAAGCCAAAAGCACTGTGGGTCCTCCAAGGCGGCCCCGGTGCGTCGTCGACTGCAATGGAAGGTCTCATGACGAGTTTGTACCGCGAACTCGACGGCGACGTGAGCATCTACACGATGGACCATCGCGGGACGGCGCGGAGCCACCGATTGATCTGCGACGCAGCACAAGCTGGGACTGCAGGCAGCCCGAGCGGCACATCGATTGGCGTTGACGAAGTGCCCGCGTGCATCCAGGACGTGCGGTTTCAGCTCGATAACCAGACTGCAGCGTTCAGCGTCACGTCGGCGGCGATGGATTTGCGGAGTGTGATTGATTTTCACTTGGCAGACCACGACGTGTTCGTCTATGGCCTGAGCTACGGCACGTACCTCGTCGAGCGGCTCATGCACGTCGCACCAGCTGCCGTGCGTGGCTTTGCGGTCGACGGCATCGTCTCGGAAGCTGGCGTGGACGCCGCGACGCGCGCGACGTACTCGAATTGGGATAGAGATGTCGGCGTCGTCGCGGATCGGTTCCTCGCCCACTGTTTGCGCGACGCTGCGTTCTGCAAGCGCAAGTTTCCGGGTGTCACGGACCTCAGTGCGTTCACGCATGCATTGTACAAGACGCTCGACGCTGCTGCGCGCGACGCGCCAGGGACGAACGCGTGTGCCGATGCGCTCGCAGCGTCCGGCGTCCGGCCGTCGTACGTCCTCCGGACGACGTTTGGTGACTACTTGCAGTCCGACAACTGGCGGACGGTCATCCCCGCCGTGATCTATCGTGCCGCACGGTGTTCACGCGCCGATGCTGCAGCGTTACGTGTGTTTGCCGCGCCGTTTGATGAAATGGAGGCACTGAATCTACCGGCCGACCCGGCGGAGGACCTCGATAATCTGCTGTATACGTCCGAGATGCTGTACAACGTCGTCGTGTTCTCTGAGATGTGGGAATCGCCGTCACCCTCGAAAGCGACGCTGCTCGAATGGTACGAACACGCAACGATGGCGAGCGACAACTTTTACGTGCTGCCATATTACTGTCTGTTTACCGGCAGCAACGAGCCGGCGTGCGACGAACTCAAGCACTTGCCACGCACGTCGCAGCCGTTTACATACAAGCGCGACGCGTTTTGGAACAAACCGGCGATTGTGCCACCCAACGCAACGGCGTTGCTATTGGTTGGGGGCTTGGACGTCCAGACTCGACGTGAGTATGGCGCACAGGAGTACAAAGACATTATTGGCGACAAGATGTTGGTCGATTTCGAGTTTGCGAGCCACTGCACGACGTTCTCGACGCCGACGACGACCGGCAAAGGCTCGTGTGGGATGCTCGTCCTTGCGTCGTACGTGCGCGAGGGCGGCAACCTTCGGCGCGTCGACACGAGCTGCGTCGCCGACACGTACAAGCTCGAGTTCAAGGACTCGCGTGGGAAGGCAGACGAGTTGTTCGGGACGCGGTCGCTGTACGACTAGGCAAACGTTTTGTCGTGATAGTACAAATAGGACAACCATTTTTGACTAGTTTATTGTATTGAGTATTTTGTATCCATTTTTTACCAGCGCCAAACAAATCATTGATCTTGCTAACGTTACGACAAGCAACGCGCAACAACATGGACGTGCCGTCGTGGCACCCCGCGAACGAGGATGCAAGTGCGATGCGGCGGAACCTGCTGGATCCAAGCGCGATCACAGTGCCGCGGACAGAGTTCAAAGTCATGCCCGGCTCGAGCGCCGACACGAGCACCGAGGCCGGTCGAGTGTTTGTGAGCGAGCTCAGTGGCAGTGGCAACGACGGTAGCATGGCTGGGCACGGCTTCTTTGACGCCTCCGACAGGTGCATGTGTGCGTTTGTGGGTGCATAAGCAGCTGCTTTGCGCTGATGTACACTATGCATGTATGTATGCGCGTGCACGTCGACAGACTCTACCTCGCAGAACAGAAGAAGTTCGCAGAGGCCGCAAAGCACAAACGCAAAGCTGAAATGGACGCCCGTACGCCACTCTACATTGCTACTTGCTTGCGTACCCGCCAGCTCTGTTTGCTTAGTAATTCTCGCACATGTGCGCATCACACACGCGGTAGAACTCCTGAGCTTCCGGTCGACAGCGCTCAAACTGCAAGCGGCAGCACAAAAGCCATCGCTGGTGCTCGTCCCCGAGCCCACAGCAGCGACAGCTAAGCAACCCCAACGCACACCAACGACTGGCGTACTGACGTCTGCTGTCGTCACAATCAAACTCAAGAAACGCCGCTCGGCAAGCGACATTGACACTGCGAAGCTGTCTGGCAAGAGCTCCTCGAAGCGCGTAAAGACAGCGAAGAACAAACCAGTTGCAGTAGTCGCTAAAGAGCCAGTTGCAGTCGTCAATACGACACCCACCGTATCAGTCACTGGTGCATTGCTCGTTGGCTACTCGAGCAGCAGCAGCGACGATGAAAAGGAGGATGACAAAGCGTAGTAGATGGATCTAATTTATCTATTCACGCATTCATTTCCCCCTCTCTCTCTCGCTCTCTCTCTCCCTAACTCTCTCTCTCTCTCTCTTAATCACTGTCATCCCCAAACGTGATTTTCGTCGCTTTTTTCGTCACGTCGACATTTTTTGCAAATGCGCCGTACAGTTTATGTTCCTTCTTCTTCACGTGCGTCCCGAATTTCATGAGATCGTTCGGGACGTCCTGGTTCGAATCCCGCAAGAGATTCACTAGTTCCCCCGCGCGTGGCTTGTCGTTTGCAGTAAAGAACGTATGCGCGGTGCCTTTCTTGCCGCCACGACCGGTCCGACCGATGCGATGGACATAATCTTCAATCGTCAATGGGAACGAGTAGTTGATCACGTACTCGACGTCTGGGATATCGAGACCGCGCGCCGCGACGTCAGTTGCGATCAGCAGCGGGATCTTCCCGCTCTTGAATTGCTCGACCGCCTCGGACCGCTGCGACTGGTTCCGGTCGCCGTGGATCGCAGCGCACGTCCAGCCTTTCTGCTGGAGCATGCGCTCGACGCGGTCGGCTTCTTTTTTGTACAACACAAACAGCAGCACGCGGTTCGTGCGCGAGCTGTGGTACTTTTGCAGCAACGCATGGACGCGTGCGTCCCGCGCGCGGTCGTCGACGACCTCGACGAGCTGCGTGACGTTCTGACTTGCCGCCAAGTCGTCCGAGCCGATCGTGACTTTCACTGGGTCTTCCAAGAACTCGTGCGCGAGTTTCTGGATCGATTGGGGCCACGTCGCACTGAACATTGCAATCTGCCGCTGCTTGTGCGTCGCACCGATGATCAAACGAATGTCTTTCTCAAAGCCTTCGTCGAGCATCCGATCGGCTTCGTCGAGCACGACGAACGAGACTTTTGACAAGTTGCACGAGCGCTCTTCCAACAAATCCTTGAGCCGGCCGGGCGTCGCAACGACGACGTGGACGCCGTCGCGCAATATCTTCTTCTGGACGTTCTTCGGGACGCCGCCGTAGATGCACGTCGACCGCATGCCGCAGCCTTTCCCCGCTTGCGTAATCACATCCGACGATTGCATTGCGAGCTCGCGTGTTGGTGCAACGACCAACATGCGTGGTCCGGGGCATTGGGAGGAGAGCGGCGGCTGCGACGCAATGTGAATGAGCCCAGGGATCGAGAACGCGAGCGTCTTGCCACTCCCGGTCTCGGCAATGCCAATGATATCGCGGCCACTGGCCAAGATCGGCCAGCACTGGCTCTGGATCGGCGTCGGCTTGGTAAAGCCAGCAGTCGTTTTGAGAAACTTGGCGTCGAACGTCACGTCACTGAAGCGCTGGATCGGCCGGTACAAGCAGTTGTTGCCACTGATCGTCATCTGATGCTCTGTGTGGAACGCTGCGACTTGATCGTCGGTCGTCTTTGCAGTCGCTGCGCTCTCGACGTAGAACGACTTCTTGAAGCTCCCGTCGGTCGCTGCCGGCTGCTGGTACGGACCGTTCGAAAAGTCTGAGGCAACGGCGTCGTTGCTGTCTTTCTTTGCTTTCTTAGGCTCCGTCGCAGCGTCAGCGTCACGGTCGCGCTTCTTGGACTCTTTCTTGGCTTTCTTGTCCTTCTTCTTGTCAGTTGTCACTGGTGCGTTTGCATCGTGCGTGGCAGCAGCAGCAGCGGCCTTGCGCTCGGCTTTCTTTGCTTTCTTCTCCTCCTTGCGCTGGCGCTTGGCGTCTGCGTCCGTCATGATTGTGCGAGCGGTGCTGTGTGTGAGTGTATCGTGTGCGTTTGTGACAAGCGAGCAATGAGGACGAGCTGGTGCCGTGGACGTCGCGACAACAGGAATGCTTTTTTGAGCCCCAAACGATGCGAAGTTGATTGGTTGGTGGTCAAAAACGCAAATTAGAGAATTTCGGGTACTGTATTTAACTACTTGAAAATATAGTGCAAAATTAATTTGGATCCCATTTATTTGAACCGCACGAGCGGGAGTTCCCACCTAGCGATTTAAACTCGACACGCGAGTAGCGCAATATGGACGACAACGCCACGTCTGCAGCACCGACGGCGACGCTGGCGCCTGTCGGAGGCGGCACGACGCCCAGCCCACCGCCGCGGCTCGAGGCGCTCGGTGGCCGCCGACACGCGACGCCCGAGACGACGACGCGCCGGACCGACTCGATCGCGTCCCAGTTCCAGCGCGAGATCCTCGGCGAGCTTACGACCGCTGCCGCCGGCACGCCACAATCACAGCAGCTTCCCACGCACAGCAGAGATACCGGCAGCGGCAGCCGTAGCGCTGCAACTACCAACCACAACAGCAATGACGCGACAAACAGCAGCGCATCGTCGCGTGACGACATCCAGATCCGCACACCCGAGACGTTCACTGCACGCGGTGCCGCGGCCGCGTCCGCAACTGCAACCGCAACTGCATCGGCTACCTCCCACGACCACCGCATCGATAATGACGACATCACAGAGGAGACTAAAGAGAACAGCGACTACGTGTCAGCGCACTCGCCGTACGCGCTGCGGCGCACCACGTTGTCACCATCGACAGCATCACTGCTCGCAGACGCGGACAGTGCAATCTCGCGCCGCAACACCGTGTCGCCCCAGGCACTCAAGAGTCTGTTGCAGGGCATCTCACTCGACGACGCAAGTCCGAATGCGACAGCAGCTACAGCAGCGACAAAGCGCAGCGAGCACGCAACGCCGTCCCCATCGTCGTCGACGACGTCGAGCGACAGCGACAGTAGCGCTGCGAACCGCTTCCTCGCAGCCGCAGTGTCTGCTGATGCAGCGCCACGCACGCCTGAAGCGACGCGTGCAGCGAAGCGCAAGCAGCGCGACAATCAGCGGACGCTCTCGCCCAGTGAAGTGCTCAACTTGACGCTCGGCGATCTATCGCCAGTCGTCCGTCGACAAGAGGAGGTCGATGCTGCTGCTGCGATGGCGAATGAACACAACGATGGAGAATCGTTACAGCGCCGCACGACGCTTGAGCCAACGGACGCTGCGGACTTTCTCGCTGAGCTGCGCGACGAGCTGCCAACGAGCAATCGCTCTACGACAACCAGCACGAACGCGGACGCCAGCAGTTCTGCGACGAAACACATGAGCAACAAGCGGCGCCAGACGCTTGCGACTGCGACGCCGTTCGAGCTCGACGTGTCGCCCGTGACGCGCTTCCGCGCCCGACGCGCGACGGTCGATACAAGTGACATGCGTACGGCGGCAGTTCCTCCTGCGACGCCAGCTGCACCAGCAGACGGCGACCAGGATACAGAGGAGGACGACGGCGCAATGGCGATCGAGGATGCGCATGACCAGCAATTGCGGCGCGCGACGGTCGACGCAGACGACGTGCGTGCGCTCCACGCAGAGCTGCACACGACGGACGACGACGACGCGCATGCGTCGCGCAAGCGGTCGGCAGCCGACACTACGAGCCCAAGCCCACGCAGCAAGCGACCACGCGAGAGCGCAGTTGCGAGTCCGCCACGCACGTCGACCGTCTCGACCGCAACGCGCGAATCCACAGGACTCGCGCGACCGCAGAAGACACCGACGCCCGCGAAACCGCCGCGTTCGGTTGCTTCGGGCTCTACCGGCGGGCGGACGCTCGAGCGCCAGTCGCTGCTTGCAAAGTTCAGCTCGCCGCCTGCGATTGCGCGATCGACTTCATCGACAAAGACGCCGTTGCGCAGCATACTGAGCGCCAAGAAGCCACTGACAGCGTCCACGTCCGCGTCCATGTCCACATCGCTTTCGACGCCACTGAAGAGCGTGAATTTTGGTCCGTCGCAAGGCGCCGAGTTCCATGCTGGATCGCCGTCGACGTCGATGACGCCGATGCTCGCAAAGGACGCACGGCGGCTGTTCCCGCTCGATCGCGCTGCGTCGCCGCCATTAACGCAATTCGAGATGGATGTAGAGGAGGAAGACGACGACGAAGAGACGTCGTTGAACACGTCGCTCTTGGACGACGCGGATGCGATCGATTCGGATAACGATCTGGACGACAGAGCGATTGAGGAAAGCGAGGAGGAAGGCGACGGCGATACGATCGAGCGGCTTGAAGCCCGTTTAGGGATTGCGCCTGTTGGAGCAAGAGCAGCAGCAGCGTCGCCACCGACGGACAAGCCGCATCGGCGCTTTAGTCTACGCGGCGTGAGTCCAATGCAGAACCAAGCGAACGCACGTCGCTTGCGCCGCGCGAGTCTGAGTCATAGCGCTTTGACGGCGCCGTCGGTTGTTGTTGCGCCATCGACGACGCTCAAAGGCATCGGTCCGAATGCGCTCGACGCGCAGCCAGCAGCAGCAATCTCCAAGCCAGCGCCACGACCGCAGACGTCGTCCGTGTTCTTGAGCGACGATCCGAATGACGATGACGACGACAATGACAACGACGCGTTGCCGCCGACGACGACAGCAACAGCGCGTCCAGCGTACGCCGACTCGTCTGCGTCGTCCGACGCCGGGGACGACGACATGGAGATCACGGGCGACTTTTCCGCGTTCGTCCAAGCGAGCGGCCTCTTGACAGCGAGTGCGCAAAAAGCAGCTGAAACGACGCGCTTCCGCAGTCGCGCCAAGGACGACGGCGCTGCGGTCGCGGCAGCGTCGGCGTCCGTGCGCCAGTTCAACGACAATTCGCTCCAGGGCGACGGCGACACCGTGGAGCTTGGGAGCCTGGGCGATTTACTCGCCGAGTCGGCGGCGTACGCCAACGACAAGAACAGAGACACTAGCGCTGATCGCGATGCATACGACGGCGATGACGGCGACGACGGCGATGCACTGCCGACGCTGGGGAGTCTACGGGACCTCGCACGCGAGAGCGACGCGCCGCCGCCACCGAGACGCCGCAGTCTCTCGCTCGGTCCAGCCGCGACGCGGCGGTTCAACTCGTTGGCGTACAGTCAATTGGACGAGCAGGACGTGACGCTCGATCCGATCCAAGAGGAGGACGAAGACGACGCTGCGAACGCGTCGTCTAATGCGCCAAGCACGATGGACATCGATACAAGCGACGACGACGATGAAGAGGACGAGGACGACGCCGAGTACGACGCACGGCGCAAGTCGCTGGTCGTGAACCTGTCGGCCAAGTTTGCGCGCGTCGGCTCGGCGTCGCCCAAGCCCCGCGCTTTTTCTTCTACAACAGTTGACGAATCCGAGAGTCCACCGCGCCAGACGACTGCAGCAGCGCTCGGTGCGCGGATCCGCTCGCCGCTGCGTCGATCGCCACGGCGTCGGCATTCTGTCGCCGCCGCCGCTGCTTCTACATCCACAGTCTCGATGGGCGAGCTACTCGCACGCGCTGGCGTCGACGTCCAAGCGACTGCGCTGTCGTCTGACATGTTGGACAATGCGTCGTCCTTTTGCGACCTCTACGCATCGAGTCTGGACGACGCTGACGTCGCTATCGACGGCGCGAACGACAGCGACAAGCGGATCGTCGATACAGTCAAGCGCGCTGCGATCGCAACGGCATGTCGAGACGTCGTCCAGTGGCACAGCGACGAGCTCACAGCCTGGTCGAATGGACTTACAGATCAACTCGCGTCGCTGCTGCAAGAGCGCGCACCGCCGGTCTTTGCGAACGACGACAATACGGCGGCTGGCAGCAACGCATTTGTCGCCGCAGACGCGAACGCGATCCGAATGCTGTATGCGCTCGAGACTGCGAGCGTCCACAGCGGTTTGTGCCAGTGGCGCACGAATCTCGAGCGCGAAGTCGCCGACAAGCTTGCAGGCGTCGCGTCTGAGCTCGACAAGGACGTCGCGTCACTCACGCAGCGCGCTCTGGCGATCGAAGCGACGCGCGCGCGTGAATTGGAAGCGCTCGACGCGCTGCTGCTGCGCGAACAGCAGATGGCCGGGCTCCTCGATGCGATCGACGAGCAGCAGGGCATCCAGAACGAGTACGCCGCAAAGGTCGACGCGCTCGAGACGAAGTGCGCAGCAATGTCGTTGGAAGCGTCCGTGCTCCGTGACCAGCTCCGCGTCGCTGAGAGCATCGCGTCGGAGAGCAACCTCGTGTCGCCCGACGTCGTTGCGGAACTCGAGCGCCAGGTGTTGTACGTCGAAGACGTGTCGGCGATCCAGAGCGGCTTGAGTCTGTGGCGCACGACCGTCGCGACGGCGTCGCACCTCCAGCTCCGTGCGCACTTTGACGACGTGCTGCTGCGCGTCGTGCTCGACGTCGACGTCGTGCTGAGCGACGTGCCTTCTGGTAGCGCGCCTGGATCGACAATGACTGAAGGTGGCGGTTTTTCAACCAACGTGACGTCGAGCGTGACGCTCAAGCGGCGTCGACGACCTCATGACGCGACGGCGATCGACGCCGACATTGTGCGGCTCGTGCAGCAAAAGCTGTTTGATCCGATCCAGCTCTCGCGGTTCATCCGCACGACAAACAGCTCGCAGCACGACGTCGCAACAACAACAAGAAGAGATGCGTGGCTCGCAGATCGACCGCAACGCGTCTGTGCGCTCCTGCAAGAGCTCGAACGGTACGCGATGTTGTCGTTCCGGTTCCTCCGCGAACTCCGGACACTGTCGACGCAGTACGCAGTCGAGTACATCGTCGATGGCTCCGTGCTCTGGGTCGAGTTTCTCAACTTTGCACCGTCGCACGAAGCAAAGTTCGTCGTCGGCTTTGCGCTGCTGGATGAATTTCCATACACAAACTTTGAAACGAGCGTCGACGTCGTCCATGGCGCCGTACGTTTTGTTTTCTGACTGTCTATTGCATTCGTATGTCTACAGCGCTAACACTGTCGATTCTTTGCTCTGGTGTGTCTCCACAGGTGTCGGCCGATGCGATTCGTGCGGAGATTGAAGCCGAAGCTGCCAAGCAGCTCGACTACGACTACATCTCGCGCATCTGCGAACGTCTGTGGACCAAGTTTGTCGGTCGACGATGAGGATGATGACGCGTTACAAGCGACAAGCAGAGCAGATCCCACACACTTATCTATTCCAGCAGCAGCAGCAGCGCATAACGAACACACACGACGCACGAACGCAATCCACATTGTCGCTTGTTGCGTCTCTCTCTCATTCGTTTGTTTGTACTCACTTTCGTTGTCGACGCCACTACCACCAACATAAACACTGTGATGCGACGACGATGCTGCAGTTACTGTGGTACGAACGACGATGCGTCAATCGTCCCACTCGTCGTCGCTACTGTCCGAGTCGAGCGCTGTCGACGCTGCGACGTTGCCAGACTGACCGCGCGTGACCGAGTGCAGCGTCGGCTGTGCTGCGAGTGCCTGTGTGATTGACGACAGCGTAGACATCGTAGATAGTAGGCAGAGAGGACAGGTACGAAGGATGTCAGGTCCGTCGGAATACCCACAGACGCCAGCGCCTATGCATTTGTTCACTGCGACGTACGTTCAGACGCTCGAGCTGCTCGGCTTTCAGGCGCTTCTCAGCGTCCTCTTGGCGGATGCGATCTTGAAAGTCGAGTGTCTTTGGACGCACTGGCGCCGTCTCGACTGGCTTTTGCGATAGTGGAACCATGTCTATAGGCAGTGTGCGTTAGTAATCTATACAGTGAGATCTACACCCCACACATCACTCGCTCGCTCTCTCCAAACCTACCGTCTGGCTGCAAGGACTCGAGCACTGGCGCAGCGTTTGCGCCAGCAAACCAGTCGGTTGCACTCAGTGCTGCGCGCCGCGCCGGCACGAGCCCGTAGACGTCGTCCTGAAAATACGCGCGCAGCGTCGGCATCCGCGGTAGCGAGAACGACACGCAGTCGACGGCGCTCGGCGTCAGCAGCAGCAGCCGATCGACTTCGACGTTGCGCACGTCGCACAGCTGCTTGGGCAGCAGCGCTGCGCCGCTGATCGGCTCGTGGCCAGCGTACGCGAACGGCAAATTCGCATGCGCGGCGCCGACTGCCGGGTCAAGCTCGTAGCTCTGGACGTGCCGGTCGCCCATGCTGACGAGCAGCAGCAACCGCGCGCTTGCGTCGTAGAGCGGGTAGTGCACGACGCTACTCGCTGCTGTCTCGATCGTCACGGGCTTGGCGACCGGCTCAACGAGGTTTCGCGCGTCGTAGAACGCAAGCTGCTTCTCGTTCGTACGCGCATTTACGCCGAGCGTCACGAGCGTCGGCGCGGCGGTCGCTGCGTTGCTGTCGACGTCGCTGACCCACGTGACAAACTGCGGCTTGGCGCTGTCGTAGCCGCAGCCCATGGCGACGAGCGCTTGCACAGACTGCCGCGGGTCAAAGATCCGGACGATCCGGTCGCGACTCGCAGTCGCCAGCAGCGCACCGTCCACACTGAACGCCAAGTTCCAGACCATATCGTCCAGCTTGTCGGCCAGCGTGACGTGCGCGCGGCCGTACTCGACGTCCCAGAGCCGCAGCGTCAGGTCGAGCGACGTCGAGCAGAGCACGTTCGATGCTGTGGGGTGGAACGCGACGCAGCGCACGCTCTTTGAATGGCCACGGAGCGTCTGCGTCGGCACGAGCGCGTCGCCTGCGTCCGCGCGCACGGACCAGAGCTGGACGACGGCGTCGCTGCCGCTCGTTGCGAGCACGTCGTCGCGAAATGGACTGAATGCGAGATCCGTCACGCCAGCTTTGTGGCCATTCAGCACGGTCGTCGTGCTCGATCCGCGGCCGGTTGCGTCCAGTGCGTTCACGAGCACGGGGCCACCGGCGCCCGTGAGTGGCGCAGCCCAGAACTGCGCACTTGCCGCGATGATCGGCGACGCGGTCATCGACGTTGCAACGCCTCGGTCGCCAAAGTGGAAGACGTCGTTCCGCGTCGCTTGCTTGCCCGCAATGTACTTGAACTGATAGAGAGCGAAAGAGAGGGAGAGAGACAGTAAGTGAATAGAAGAGTGAGGTACAACGAATGGCTGGTGCATGGGACAACGCACCTTGTGGCCGTACTTGGCGCCCAGTCGACGCGCTTTATCCGATAGCCCAGTGCTGATATTGCTGTTTGTAGCAGCATCGCGAGTTGATCCATTCGTGTCTGCGTCGGTCGACGCTGGCGATGACGCGACGTCTGGTGCAAGCAGCGCTGTTGTGTGTTGCCACTGCGGTGGTTGATTGGGTACCGACGCTGCTGCTTTCCATGCTGGCGCTGGCGCTTGTGGTGTAGAAGCCTTCGCTGGTTCCGTTGACCACGCTGTTGTCGACGCACCCCAGCCACTTGGCACAACGGGTGCTGCTGACGGTGGCGCTGCTGCCGTCGTTGCTGGCGCTGACGTCGTCGCATTGCTGTTGCTCCAGGACGATCCCCACGCTGCGAGCTTGCTGGCGCCTGTCGATGCTGTTGATGCTGAAGCAGCTGCTGCTGCTGGCGCTGACCAGCTGGACGCACTACCAAACACAGCGCTTGCGTTGCTGCCATTTGCTGCGTTCGCTGTTGGCTCAATACGTTCCAGCAGTGGATCTGCGTTGCAACCACTGCGCCACGCGTCAGCGCTCATAGAAGCGACAAACGCCTTTGTATCCGGAAACAAGTCGCGCTGGAACGTATGGCTTGCGTCTTTCCGTGGGACGTGGTAACGGAGAATGTCGCAGACGCCACTCGCACTGAGCGTCAACACGCGCGCGACTTCGCACGCTGCTGCGTCGCACGCTTGTTTTGGCACGAGCGCTGCTGCGAGCGTCATATTTGCTAAAGCGGTGTGGTCCAGTGGGGTCACGGCATTGCGTGCAGTCGAAGCGCTCCCGTCGACTTCAAAAGTCCGGACGCTCCGGTCGCCTTTGCCAAGGAGGTAGAGGAGATTGACATCGTCGTCGTACAGCGGCAGAAGGACGCCCGTGCTGGCGTCCAAGCGCTGGCGATGAACGTGCGTCGTCAGCTGCCGTGGGTCCCATAGCTTGAGCTCACGTTCGTGCATGCGGTCGCTCCCGACAGTCACAAAATGCGCCAAGCGGCCGCACCAAACGACGCTCAGTGGCCGTCGACCCGTATGTGCGGTTGCGGTTTGGACTGCGTCGTTACTAGAAGCAGCAGCGCGCGGGTCGTAGAGACACACGCACTGGTCGATTTGCGCAGTTGCGAGGACGCTGCCGTCGTAGCTCCACGCGACGGCGCAGACGTTTGACGCAACGTCGTCGTCATGAGGGACTGAAACCAGCGACTGCTGCGTCTCGATGTCGCTGATTTCAACGTCGCGCTGTGCGAAGAACGCGACGACGTTGCGTGCCGATGGGTGGAACGTGACGCCGCTGACGCTCGCGTGGTTCGTGGAGCGTAGTGTTGCAGACGGTACACGGACGTCTGCGCGGACGCCACTGGACGGCAGGCGCCAGATCTATGGATGTAGCAAATCGTGTGAGGGATGAGGCGTCCAACTGATAGACAGGCTGTGATAGCCACACGTACGTTGACCGTTGCGTCGGCGCTTGCAGATGCGAGGACGTTTGGGTCGAATGGCGAGAACGCGAGGGCGTTCACACGGTGTTGGTGGCCGCGCAGGAGCGGCGATGCTGTCACGTGACTCTTGCCAATGTCGCTCAGTAGCTTGATTTGGATCGCACCGCCGCCTTTGGGACAACGAGCGAGCAAGTCGCACGTGTGAGTGATCGTGCATTTAAGAGCGAGAGAGAGAGAGAGAGAGAGGGAGGAGACGCTACCACAGCAACAGCACGAGCAGGTAGCAGTGTCGCACCATCAATTTGGTGTGCGAATGCAAACTTGTCGAGCGTCGCAGCAAGGACGTTGCCGTCCACGGGTCCAGTCGTGACCTGCAGTCCATCGTAGCTCTGCTCACGCGGCAGTTGTTTGCACTCGATGTTGCGAAACTTGCTGTAGGGTGTAAGATGTGAGTGCGTCACCGGGTGATGGATAAGCAAAGCAAGTGGACAGTAGCGCGCACAACGAGTCACACCTCGCATGGAACGCGAAGCGCGGCGCCATCGAAGCTCCTGGTCTCGCGGTCGATGCTTTGTCGACGTTGAAGGATGTCTTTCACTGATTTTGACACGCAAACGAGAGGCAGAGTCAAAAATACATAGCAAATGATACTTTTAAATACTTTGACTAATAAACGTCAATATTAGGTTTGTGTGGTCCAAGAAGTGGCAACAAAGAACGACATACGAGAAGATGCACGCATGGCGATCTCGCGCGTACGTTGCAGTAGCAGCAGCGACAGCTCCTCGCAGCAACGCACTGCCACTAGTTGCAAATACATCCCACCATCTACTGGCGACTGCGCTGCAGACGCGCTGGCTCAGCCGCGCAGCACACGCGGCGCCGACACATCGCACATCCGCCACCGCAGTCTCCTCTGCAGCTGCAGCACTGAGCGGCGACAACAAACCTCGTAACAACAGCAACTCGCCACACCGAGCTGCATCGCGTCGTATCCGGCACCACGCACAATCTGCGCCAGCACCTGGCGCACCAGCACTAAAGAAGAATGCGCACCACTCCCACACACAACAACCTCCAAAACAGCACTGGCAGCGATCGCGCTTGCGTCTCGCGAACCAGCACGTCATTGCGCTCGTAACGAAACGCACAACCCCCGCAGCGTTTGCGGCTGCGTGTCGCACCCTCGCAGCAAAAGACCCCGTCACGATCGTCGCTGGCACCGACTTGTCGGCATGGAACGTCGCATTGCAGCATCGCCTCACGACCGGCGACATTGACGGTGCGCGCGCGTTGCTGTCGCTCGTTGCACGTGCATTCGGTGCGGAAAACACAAACGCGCAGCTCTGGAGCGATCTGCTGTTTACGATCTTGCGACAACCATCTGCTTTACGCGACGGCCGCGAAGTCCAGACGCTCTTGGACGCACTCTGTACGACGTACGGCGCGCATTTTGTCGCAGATCTGCTCGTTGCAGTCGTAAACGGCTGTGCGAACCTCAAGATGTTTGACGAAGCGACGTTCTTGACGCTGTATCATCTCGAACTGCGCGCAATGGACGCTGGAGTCCCACAACTGCCGCCGCGCGTCGTCGGGACGCTCGTGTCTGCGATGGCAGCGAAGCGCCGCGACGCCGACGTGTGTGCGTTCACGGCCGATCTGTTTCGCCATGCGCAGTTTGACGTTGCGACGTTCCAGCAGCAGGGCGTGTTGGCGCTGTTTGCGAGCTGCAGGCGCTTGAACGACCCACAAGTGACGTCGCACGCAGTCACGCGCTTTTTCGACTGGTTTGCAGCGTCGGCCGCATTACAAAAGAGCGCTCCGGCGTTCCAAACGCAGCACTACGAACGGGCGTTTGGCGCTGCGATCCAGTGCTGCGTCGAGACGCACGCGCCGCAGCTCGCTGTTCGGTGCTTTGACGTGATGGTGAGCGCTTCTCCTTTTGTCGTGAAAGCAGACGAGAACATCTTTGTGAATGTATTGAAAGCCAGCAGTGCGTTGTACGACACGGCACTGTTTAAAGACGTCTATGCTGCGATGGTCGACGCAAACGCAGCACGGAGCGCTGGCTTTGGGAGCGCCATCCGCTTTTGTACGTTGCATCGCGACGCACTGTTCCTCGACAACGTCCTGACCGACGCGTTCGAGGTCGAACACGCGACACGCGGCGCGTGGCTCTTGGACGTTGCGCAATACAACGACGCGCTCGGGTGCTTTGCTTTGTCCAAACAGGTGGAGAGCGGCAAGCAGCTGTTTGCGCGCATGGCCGCGAACCCGTTTATCCTTCCAGACAACGTCACAATGCTCCAGGTCGTCGAGAATTATCGCGATGCGTCGTTCGCTGAGTTGTTTGACCTCATGGAGCTCTTCCTCGAGTGGGACGTCCGGCCAAACCTTCAAGTGTTTACGTCGCTATTAGCAACGTGTGCACGGCGGCGGCTCGTCGGGGATGCACTTGCGTTGCTGGATGCAATGCGGATGCAGCACGTCGTACCGGACGTCAAGACGTTTACTGTCGTCGCGTTTGTATTGGGGACACACAGCGACGTCGATCGGATCGTCGATCTCTTACAAACAATGGCGCGCGACGCGGTTGCGACCGACGCGCTGTTCTTTCAATATACGCTGAATGCGCTGTACGGTGCCAGCGGTATCGACATTTGCTTTGCGCTCGTCCGCGCAATGCGCGACGTCGACTTGGCGATCCCGGAAGGGCTGTACAGTGCGCTCGTCGACGTTGGGACGCGTGCTGGGCTCGTGGAACGGACGCTCCACGTTGCGTACAACATGGAGTGTGACGGGTTTACACTCTCGTCCGACCGCATGCGTGCGCTTGTCGCGCAATGCGGCTCGACAGCAGAACTGACCGCGCTGTTGCGGACGTTTGAGCTACTGCATCAAGGCTTCCAGGTCGCTGGGACGCCGCGATTTGAACGAGAAGTGTACGATGAAGTGATTGATGTGTTGGTGCGCTTTGCGAAGCGCGATGCGATCCCGCGGATTGAAGAGTTGGCGAGTGGAGCAGCGCATTTGTAGGTGTAGGAGAAGAGAAAGAGGAAGAGAAAGAGAAAGAGAAAGAGGAAGAGGAAGAGAGAGAGAGAGAGAGAAAAAAAAGAGAGAAAGAGAGGAATAGAACACGACTGCATTGTTACGACGCGCCATTCTCCTGTTGTCTCTGTTTGTCACTGGCTCGCTCTACACACTCGTAGAGCGATAGAGCGACGACGTGTGACGCCGCGCGCCGCCGCTGTGCGTACGACCGACCGAGCGACGGGTTTCCGACGTCGCATAGCGTTGACTCTGTTGCCGCACGGCGTCGTCGAGCGCTTGGCGCGACCGTGGGAGCGTCGCGCGCTCGAACGCTTCGTACTGCGATCGCTCTGCGTCACGCAGACCGTCGGGTGCGACGTGAAACCGCGTCGTGAACGTCGCGTCTGCAACTGCGTGGAGGATCCCATCGATGCACGTGCGCGCGCGTGGGACGTGGAACGCAGACGTGACGACGTGGATCGTTTCAATGTGCAAGTGCCGCAGCACGGGGACGAGCAGCAGCGCGTTCTCAATCAGATTTGGCGCCGAGCAGTCCATTGCAATGTGATGGGGTGAGATGCCAGCAGCGATCAGCGCTGTTCGGATCGCTTCGGTCTCACGGACGCTGTCGCTACCGGATTCGTCTGCCATTGGGATCTATTGATTGCACGGATAGAGACTGAGAGACTGAGAGACAGACCAACGCACATAGACGATCGCCTAGTACGTACGACGTAGCAATGGGAGTTGGCTTGGAGCTCCGCAAATACTTTGGTGATGCTCCAGTAGAGTTGACTCGCGCGTGCGACGCGGTGGGCGACGCACGGTGGGACATCGCCCGTTGCGCGTAATGGTCCTGCGCCAAACACGACGATCGCTTGGCTCTCGGGCGAGAAGCTCTCGTGACTGGTGTCGCCAACGCCGGACGTGTCGCTGTCTTCGTGGATCGCCTGTAAATTTGGGACGACTGCAGGATGGCGCGGTGCATGGTGCGTCGGCTGCAGGCCGTCGAACGCAAAGCCGTGGCGAAAGAGATCGAGACCCGCAGCAGCTAGTAGTTTCGCATCGCGGCCACTCGCAAGCTGCTTCTTGTTGCGCATCGAGTCCTGTGGCGTGAGAGTACCGAGAGGCGGTGGCGGTGGCGGTGGCGAGATCCGTGGTGGTCGTGCTACAGACGCTGGCGCGGGTGCGCATTCGCCATTGCTCGCATCATCGGCATGCATAGATGGCGACGTCTGAAGAGCAGCAGCTTCGCGTGCAGCACCACAGAGCGCCAATGCACCGCCCGAGCGCCGTCGCAGCTGCAGCCCCGTAGATGCTGGCGCTACTGGTGGCGTTGTTGCTGGCGGCAGGTTTTCGCCACTTGTCTCATTGTCGTCGTGAAGTGCAGTAGCCTCCCGTGCAGCCCCACAAAGGGATAGCGCACCGCCTGAGCGTCGTCGCAGTTGCGCCATGTGGATGTCGTTCTGGTACAGAATTTAATACAGCATTGATTTTGCGACGGCTCGAATATGTCCGTATAAATTTTGCGTAGTGACTGGATCTGGACTTTTTATGCAAAGATCGAAACGACGTGGACAAATTGCACGGCTCACGTAGCTCAAGAGCATACAACGGGCAACGATGCGCCGGCGCGACAACGACGACGATGGCAACAGCAACGAGCGCGGAAGCCTCGACGAAGTGGATCCGTTCTTCATGGCGCTTTTGCGCATGCGCCAGCGCCGGTTTGCCGAATGCACGGACATTTGCACGGAGATCCTCACCGTGAACCCGTACGATCAGGTTCGTCCTGCATGTCGTCACTGGTACGCTTTTCGCAGTGCTGCCATTTGATCCGATACGTGTGTCTCACTTCTGCATACGATGCAGGCAGCGTGGGTGACCAAGACGAAAGCGTTGACTGCGCAGAGCTACATCGACGACTCGGAGCTCGAAGAGGACGGTGCCGCCGACTTGCTCATGGACGATAACGTCATGGCATCGATGCCACGTCCAGGGACGTCGCTGAATCGGCCAAACACGAAAGCGAGCGCGAACGGCGACCCGAGTCTACGGCCGATGACGTCGACAGGCCGACCACTCAGTGGGTTTGCGCGTCCAGGGACGAGCTCCCGGCCAGGCACTGGTTCGATGTCGGTCGATCGTGCTTTGCAAGGGACTCGACCCGGCACGTCTCGTCCTGCAACGACGCTCGGTCGACAGGTCCGACTCGGCACTGCGTCCATGCAGACTATGGACACTGGTGTGTTCATTGACGTGAACCGGCTCGATTTCAAGCGGTACGCGGCGCGACCTGCGATCGCAAAAGCGCTCGTCGACTACCTGCTATACCACGAACACAATCCCCGCAAAGCGCTTGAGCTTGCAGCAGAAGCGACCGTTGCAGTCGACTACAAGGACTGGTGGTGGAAAGCCCGACTCGGTAAGTGCTACTACCAGCTCGGACTCTTTCGAGACGCTGAGAAACAATTTGAGTCGTCGCTTCGGAGTCAGGAGATGGTCTTGACGGTCCTGGAGCTCGGGAAGGTCTTTCTGCGACTCGATCAGCCAAACACGGCGCTCACACGCTACGACCGTGCGCGCGACACGTTCCCTGGCGACGTCCACTTGCTCATTGCAAGCGCACGCGTGCACGACATGCTGAATGACGTCGAGAAGAGCGTCGCGATCTACCGCGATGTCCTGGCGCTCGACGCGTCGAACGTCGAAGCGATTGCGTGTCTCGCGTCGAATCTCTTCTATACGGACCACCCAGAAGTCGCGTTGCGGTACTATCGCCGCCTCCTCCAAATGGACGTGAACAACGCGGAGCTCTGGTGCAACTTGGGGCTCTGCTGCTTCTACGCGTCGCAGTACGACCTCACGCTCTCGTGCTTTGAGCGCGCGCTTACGATGGCATCGGATGATACGATGGCCGACATCTGGTACAACGTGGGACAGGTTGCGATCGGTATTGGCGACCTCGGGCTTGCGTACCAAGCGTTTAAGATCGCAGTGTCGGTCGACAGTAACCACGCCGAGTCGTACAACAACCTTGGGGTCCTCGAGCTCCGAAAGGGCAACTTGGATCAAGCGCGTGCAAACTTTCAGCTCGCCGAGTCCCTTGCGGGTTTCATGTTTGAACCAAGTTACAACAGAGGTGCGATTGATTTGGGTGGCTGTGCTGTGGACTGTATAGGCTGATCTAACTGGCTCTTTGGCTCATTGATAACATGGACACATAGCGCTGCTTGCGTACAAGGTCGGAGACTTTCACGATGCGTTCACAAAGGTGAATGCTGCACTTGCGACGCACCCGACGCACAGCGACTCGCTCGAGCTCAAGAAACAGCTCCAGCACTTTCTGACGCTCATGTAATCAGGCGCAATACGACAACAGAGAAAGCGAGAGAGAGAACCGACAAGACCACGAGAAAGCAAAATGCAGATTCACAAGGCGACTGTAAAGTCCAGTGTAAAATGGAAAGAGAGAGAGAGACAATAGGCAGCAGGAGGCAACGACTGCTTGCCTCCAGCCTCCAGATGCTGCCTACTTGTAGGATACAACCTACAGCCTACAAAAAGTAGTCTGGCGTCCGTTTCTTCTCGTTGAACGAACTGTCGCGCGGCGCTGGGTCAAACTGGATAAACTTGCACGTGTCGTACACTTTGTCGCCGTTGCGGTCGCACATGACTTCGTCGATTTCCATGAGTGCCGCCTGGTTCCCGCAGCGGTAGCAGTAGTTCGGGGCACTGAAGATCGTCACGACGCCGCGGTTGTGCGTCCACTGGTAGCCTTCCATCACGAGCTGATGCGCACGGGCGATGAACGTCAGGCCGTTGCTGCGCTTGAACTGCTCGGTGATGTCCTGTCCAAACGTGTAGCCTGCGCCACGGGGCGAGATGCCCCAGCCACACCGGTCGTCCGGGTCGGACCACACGAGGTCGCACATCGGGCCTTCGTGCGGCACCTCCTGGACGCGGTCGAGCGCCCGTGCGTGGTCGAGCGTATCGATCGACGGCGACAGCCCGCCGTGCATACAGAACACGCGGTTCTCGATCAGCGCGGTCATCGGGAGGTGGTCAAACAAGTCGGTAAAGTACTTCCACACATTCGCGTTGCCGTACTTGCGGAGGCACTCGTCGTAAAAGCCGTAGACTTGCGTGATCTGGCGCGATTCGTGGTTCCCACGCAAGATCGTAATGCGCTCCGGGTGCCGGACCTTCAGTGCTACGAGGAGCGTCACGCTCTCGAGCGAGTAGTACCCGCGGTCGACGTAGTCGCCCATGAACAGGTAGTTCGTGTCCGGGCACGCGCCGCCTATTCTAAACAGCTCGAGCAGGTCATAGAACTGCCCGTGGATGTCCCCACACACGGTCACGGGGCACCGCACCGGTTGGACGTTCGACTCGGCTGCGAGGATCTCCTTGCCTTTCTGACACAGCTCGTAGATCTCGGTCTCCGTGAGGTTCTCCGCGCGACGCAACCGATCGATCTGCGCGTCCAGCGCGCGCATCTCTCCGCGCGAGTCCATGTTGTTGTTGTCGGGCTGCCGCTGCTGCTAACGTTCGTACGTGCGGCTGCTACTTGCGTCCCTGCAGTTGCTGCTGTAGGTGTGTCGGCTGCTGGCGCGTGCTTTCGTGCTTGTGTGGGCACTTCTTTGTAGGTTGTGTGATCGGAACGTGCACAAACTCCCTTCGGGACAGTTCCGTAAAACGAGTCGTTCCGGACGATCCGAATGTAACAACAATAATGAAAACACGGGACAGCTCGATAAAACATTACAATCGAGTCGCGCTTATTTACTGCAGACAGTATATTTGCACAAATATATATACCGGTACTGTAACTCTTATTGCACGCAGAAGTCTGAATTTGCCAGTAATCATTCTTGTATACCAATACAACGACTCCATATGGTTCATTGCACGTATAACAACTGCAAGTGTACTTCTTCTGCATGCAAATACTCGTTTTTGGAGTAAGGTGCAGCATCCGTATGTTTTATAGTGTGTTTAACAATGCAGATAACGTACAGTAGTCAATGACATAGCTGCAGGACAACAATTGTTTTTCTCGTGTGACCGATGACCGCATTTTTAGCTTTTGTGTAAAGTATATTGCAATGGAGTAAGGTGCAAAATACGCATGGTTATACAATGAAACAACTCAGTTTAGAGCTTCCATATGTATTTGGTAGTCTATTTTATAACAAACACGTTCTATGCCAGTATTTACATCGCAACTCTATTTACTTTTGGTCTGTCTAGACCTGTGGTTGTTATTTAAACTTCGTTTGGGTACAGCATGAGTATATTTGGACCGATTCTATTTTTGAGAATGGAATCCGCTGTTTTTACTAGAAATACTAGTCAATCAGACAACCATGATTAGTGCTGCGATTCACATTCAACTACATGCGTACATGGATTGTTTAATAGACTATGAAAATTCAACAATGAGAGAAACAGCGAACATACCATAGAAAACCATACGCTCGTGATTATTTAGATAGTATCAAACTATCTTGATCACGAATTGTAGGCACTGATAATCTACTGATGTTCAGAGAAAAATGCATCGCAATGAAGTGTAACGTGTAAAAGGATGGCTAGAAAAACGAACCTTTTATGGTTTAAAATGCATACAGGTGCAATGGCTGATTTGGTAGTCCTCAGTATCACCCCAATTGCAGAATATTGCACAGTATCTTGCGCAGAATATAGTCCATACGTAAGTAAAAATATTTTCAACTACCATATGCATATAATTTTATATTAAAAGGCGATGCAGCGTAGCCAAATGAGGAAATCTTCTTTGGTAGAAGTGGCAAGCAGCGAACGGCAAATGCAAGAAACGCTATGCGTATACATTCCCAGCCTGCAACTGATCGCTTTATCGCGGAAGAGGGACACGGACAAAGACGATTGTTTCGTTTTGAAGCTGTATTGAAAGCGGCTATTTGTTTGATTGAGCACAATCAACAGGCAAAATGTATCACAGTCTACTTTGCGTCATTTTTTGCATAATCATCTTTGTCTATGGATTTGGGTAACATCTGCATACTTCGCGTTATTCAAAATATAATTCCTTACAGCAAACAATAGGTTCATGCATCAATGTAGCAATCAATAGCTTGTTTTATACTGCTCGCTGTTACAATTGCGTACAGCGTGGATGAATTGTGATTTGTGCAACTGCGCAAGTACATGATAAAATGTATCCACTCATTTGCTTTACATTTCTTGTGCCGCATCAAAATGCATTATGGCAGCATGTTATGAGGCAAAGGAAGACCCAACTGACAAATCTATTTTTACGTAGTACTTATATCTGACATTGAATAAGGTACTTACAAATGAGACCACATTGAGCAAAAGTATCATGAAGCACTATTTGAAATTTGTGTAAATCCACTGCTCTAGTACCAGGGTTATACATGTGGTAATAGAGCTTGATTCGAAAAAATACATTCACATAATTTGTTTTGTTTCTGAATAACCAAATCGAATTGATAATGCTGAAAAGTACGTGAAATCCACGCTTCACGAAACACAAATATTAAAAAATACCTTAACAAGTTTGTTATGATACATTTGTTTAAAGTGGTCTCATATACTGGTAGTACATACTTGCCTTGATGTGATAAACGTCTGGTAAAAAGTGTTCAACGGGTGCTAAAGATAGGAGTGTACTGTATAACTGTTACAGGAGCCCTTCAAACTACTTTTTACTGGCAAGTATTTGATATATTAGCAATAAGAAGTTCAAATTTTATAGCAATTATTACTTGACCAATCTGAACACGTCTCTTAAAGCTCAAAGCTCTTTTCGGGCGTCGGAGAGACAACAACCGACAGTCGTCACGAGACGAACAGTGACACCTTCTTATAATCTTGTTAGCGCCAAGCGCGCGCGTTGTTACCATGTCAACGAGTCGAAAAGCCAACTACGTGCCGAAGCGTGAGCAAGACACCTTTGAAGCGCTTTCGACGAAGCTCACTGCGGACCTGCGTGCGCACGTGCGCTTCATGGTGCGTCCGCATTGCTGTCGTCGTCACAACAATCTAGCATTTCCGCCAAAACGAGTATAAAGCAGCTAGCTTGTCCTCATACTCTTTATCTATGCACTCGTGCTTCACACAGGCGGACTACCCAGTCCTCTCGGACGACTGGAACCAGATGGCAGAGCAGATCGGCCGCATTGGCGACATCACCGAGATGGTACGAGCATCGCATCATGAAGTCGCTTCTCGATCCACATCTTTTCTCTCGTCAGTGCTACTGATACCGTCTACTTCTCCATCCACCTGCCACTTCGATTGGCTGCTCACAGGAGCGACAGCTGCCAAAGCAACAGGACGCGACGCTGTGGGAGTGCGAGGAGATCGCATTGCGGTGCGTCGAGCGCCGCTCACTCGATGCATCTACTACCAGCACTACAATCGATGCGTAGAAAGAGCTTATGCCGAAGCTTGTATGCCACACTGACGTCTGTCATAACACGTAGCTACCTCCTTGAGGACGGCAAACTCAATCTGTGCGTTGTCTTTCGAGCGGACTCACGGCTGCTACCAGTCGCTCTATTCGCCTCTATAGATTCGCATAGACACTGAGACTGGCGTTGTTTGTTTGATTCTATCACAACTGCAAGCAGGTGCCTGCGGAACCTCGTGGACTACAACGAGTACCTCAAGCGCATGCTCGAGCGAGGACCGATCAAAGTACGTCCGATGAACGACAGAGTTGAGACAGCGCTAGCGATTCACTCACTTACGCTGTCGCACTGTGCTGGTCGCTTGGGCAAACATCCTCATCTACGCATCACAACTAACTGCTCGCGGTCATCGAAACAGGACACGACGATGGAGCTGATGCAAAAGTTTGAGCGCGGCATGGGCCTGACGCTCAAGAATGCGTGGCTCCACGCCGAGGCCGTGCAGGTGCGCTCCGTTGCTGGCTCTCTCGTTCTCGCGTTCTATCTCTTACGAACGCTTGCTGCGTTGTAGACGACCGACATTCCGCTACTCATTGAGTACATCCACAGCATCTTTAGCTACTGTCTCGAACACCCGGACGTGCGTCACTGCTGCTTTCAACTGTCGCTATGTAAGGAGACAGTTGCGTGGTACCTGTAGCTAACGCTCTATTGTTCGTTGAATGGTGATGGCGCTAGTACTTGGCGAACAAGAAGATGGACAACTGTCAGGAGATCACGGTCATCCACTTTCTGCTTGGTCTCTGCAAGCAACTCGACTCGATCGACGAGTCCAGGTACGATCTTCTCCTGTATCCTGTGCGGCGACGATGTTAGCGCTGCGGGACAGCAAGAGACAGCGGTCTGAACACTGTCGAACGCTGTCGATATGTCCCTTCGACTGTGTATGGCAACAACAACGACGGCAGGATCATGCCGCTCGTGATCGAGAAGCGCGTGTTTGCGCTGCTTGCGGTGCACCTCAGCGCCAACATCGATCTCCTCAGTGTACGTCCCGACAGCCCAGTACGTGCACGAGGCACTGGCGCATGCTCTGGCGTGCTGCATCGCAGACAAACTAACACACACGTTGTCGTGGCATACGACGCCGATGCAATTGGTGTCTGCTAGTCGGCGGACCTCGCAGTCGGCGTCGAGGCACTCGCGCTGCTGTGTGCGACCGAAGACTTTCAGTCGCATCCGGTGCGTCATATATAACTCCATGAAGCGTCCGAGAAGCTCTACGTCCGTGCTGCTGTCACTAAGCTCTCGTGTGTGTGTTTGTCTTGGATCGATCGGTGGCTCGTGCTGCTTTCCATAGGAGCGGTACGTCGACTCGCGCGAAACCGAGACAGCGCTGCTGTCGCTTCGAGGTGCGTTCGTCGATTGCGACGCTTGTCGATCCTGCTGCACTATCGTCACGTCCACACATGTCCGACTCCACGCACCGCTCTGACACTCGGACATTGACACTCTGGCGTGTACGATGCACACATACAGACGAGTACTTGGACGAAGCGACCGAGGACCCGACTGTGCGCAAGCGCCTGCGTCCGCTGCTTGACGTCATCGGCCGCCTCAAGCACCGCAAGTAACTGCGTTGCTGCTGCTGTATTGCTGCAACCGGGACAGCGACCAGCAACAACAGCGAGCGCACTGGACAGCATCCTCCCTTCCATCATATCATCACACACGAGTGCTTCCGAACAACATACAAGCAGGTTTCCATTGACTATTGACTACAAGAGAGCGACAGGCAAACACTAGGAGCAACACGACGCGCGATGCGTCGCTTGCTGAATTACAAAACGAATCAGTTTTTCTCCATCGTCGGTCGTCAGCCTTCCTCCTCCTCCTCATCTCAAACGACAGACTCGCTTGTTCACTGCACTCGTTCCTTCCCCTACGCATTTGCCACAACGAGCGTCTCTTTCACACATGCAACACTGTCGACTGTCACTCTCCATTCTACTGCTGCACGAGCGGCGTCGACTCGCTCGTCGCACCTGCTGCGCGCGGCGTGTTCGTACGCTGGCGACGCTTGATGAACCACAGCAGCGTCGGCA
>JAADXH010000216.1:0-31130 GCA_023337595.1 Globisporangium camurandrum
AAATTAGTGTTGCGTCTCCATAGATCTGATTGCTTGCAATAAACCCTCAATCGCTTATACCTGCATCTATATTTTCCCTCTATTATTTTATACATTTTGTCGTCAAATTTGCTGTTTACTAATGAGAATTACGCCTGTACAACTTCGGTAAATAGAGAGTAAATATTGACTGTATAGCTACCAGCTACTAATGCAAAGTTCTAGTAAACTATAGTATGTTAAAGCTACAACATGTAACCACTTAATTTAAGCTTGAAATTTGTTTAGAAATAGGTTGAAACTATTGGTATACCTGATATTTGTATTTGGTCCCATTATGTATCTCAAACATGTGGGATTTCTTAATGTTAGCTGATGTAAAATATTTCTGTGTCAGAGATTGAGAGAGAGTGAGAGAAAGAGAATTATACACATTTTTATATATATTAAGAGAGTAAGCGAGATTCATATAGCTGCTTGATCATCGATGTCTGTTTTGTGCAATCAACCTTGTTAAAGTGCACGCAAGTCCATCGCCGTGCGCACATATTCATACCGCAAATACTCCTACAGCGCATCACATTAGCAAGCACGCCTTGTGCACTTTACGATTGTCAGTTGCTTGCGCCGCTACTTGTAGCTTCGTCTTGCGTACTCGACGGCACACGATCGCGTCACGTTCATTGAGCTTCACGCCGTTGTCCGTTTTCCTGTCCGCGTCATCACACTCGTCGACAATGCGCGCAATGCGCTCGAGTGGCCGCGTACAGCAGACACGCGGCGGCATTTGGTCCATCAACCCAGTAGCGTCGCACTTCATCACGTACTGCGGCGAGACGGCGTTATCAGCGTCGTCCTCATCAGATCTGATGCCGCGCCAAACAGCTGCGGTCGTTCGGCCATTTGCGAGATCGTGGATCTGCTCGCTCGTGAGCGCGTCGTCGTATAGGCGGAACGCGTCAATGAGACCGTTGAACGCGTATCGACCAACGTACTCGCGTGTCGGGAACATCCGTGTGTCGTCTGCCACTCGACTGCTCTGACCGCCATCAACACCGTCGATACGGCCGTCGCCGACTGTCGCATGGGCAAACGACAAGCGCACCTGTCTTGCGCTGGTTGAAGCACGCACAAGGTTACCATCGAGGTAGACGCGCTCTTCACCGCCGTGACCAGTGTGGTCGAACGAGAGTGCGAGGTGGTACCAGCGATGGAGCTCGAGATCCGTTGCGACAGGTGCGATCGACTCGGGTCGCTCGTGATCGTGCACCGAGCAGTAGAGCTTCCGATCGGAGCTCACGACTGCATACTGGCGATACGGGTGGTACGATTGGTTCCCCATATGGCGCAGCAGGCGTCCGCCTACGAGGACCCCGCCGAGGTGGACCTCACGTGTCTCAGCAGCGTTGCTGCTATTAGTCATTGTGCTACTACCGTTGCTGTTGTGCTGGTCGAGGAGACAGAACCATATGTCGAATGACATCGCGTTGTGCTGGCTGATCAGTGCCTGAGCGATAAAACGACTGACGTACACGCCAGTCATGCTCGTGCCTACGCTGATACTGACGTGATTCGAGAGGCCGCGAAACCGAAACGAGTACGCATGCAGATACCGCTGCAGCAGCGTCATACGCGCAGACTGTCCGGATGTTGTAGCTACTTGCGCTGCTTGTGCATGCTCATCGATCATGATTCGGTCACGCCAGCAGTCATCGTGCGAGAGATATCGCCATGACGTGCGGTTCACAATCGCGAGCGCCACGAGGTCCGTGCCAAGCAGGAACTGCGCGAGCAAGTGCCACACATCGGGAGGCAGTTCAGGCATTGCGTTCGTGGTGCGTTTGTGCCTGGTGAAGATCCAAATTATCAAGTCAGTGACCAACTATAAATATTTATGATCTATAAGTCCGTCTACCGATATGATATAGCGGACGGCACAACAGAGAGAGAGCTAATATAACTGGGTATTGCATGAAAAGTGAGAAACCTAGCAGGCATACTGGCAGCCAAAACTTTATCGTTTATGAGGCCGCAAAGTGTCGTTACGACAAAGCAAGAACACGGATTCGAATACTCAATTCACTTATGTACATCAATCAAGAACATGGCCAAGGTGCGTGCAAGCGTCTTATATACGAAATAACACAGCATAATTTCTACTTTCATACAGTAATGTACGTCAAGTAAACTACTTTGCATAAAAATAGGGTTTGTACTTTGCAATTTAGCACGATTTCCGACTTTTCAAACCATTTCACATGATAATACAAGTTTGGGTAACCATTTCACATTGAGTTCTTAGCGCTGCCGGACAGCAAGCGCGCGACATCTGTGCGGCTCCGAGCAGAAAGGCATGCTTGGACTTTCAGGACGCTCTGTGGCGTCCTGTAAACTACTTGCCGGCAAAGAAACCACCAAGAAACTTGTTGACGAAGTGAAGCGCATCAAAACAAGAAGCGCGTTGACAAGCGCGTGCACGACAAAATGCAGCAAGCAGCACGTACCGAAATCCCAGCGTTCCGGTTCCAATCTCCCTAAAGCGCCGATCAAGTCGAAAGCGCTGGCTAAAGAAAACGGGCGCGACTTTGACATCAAAGTGGCTCTATTGAACTGCTCGATTTGAACTCGAGCACGTGACGCTCGACATTTACGACGCGTTCGAACTCTCGTCTGCTGCGCCAGCGCTACTTGGGACGCTCGTGCAACTCGGTGGCCACGTAACACAGAACCAGTGGCAGGAGCCGACGTTCGGGCGATTCTCGATCGCTGCCACGTCACCGCTCGGTCATTTCTCGATCGTCGAAACAGCACCGCTTTGGCTTGCACTGATGCACGAAAAGGCACTAGCGGCCAGCACGGCATCGTTTATGGCAGCAGGAACAAGCGTGTCTAGATTTGAAGATGTCAACAGTGTCAGCTCTCCTACGCGGCACGGTCGACATTTGCACCTGTCGAGCAGAATACGCTACCACCAGCGCACCACGACGCACGTTCGCAAGATCGAGGCGCTGTGCTCGGCACTCGCTGCGTCGAGCGAGGTCGAAGCGATGAAACTGGAGAACATCGTACGCGGCTACGGCGGCGCGACGCGACGCACGCTCTGGTGCTGGCTCGCGTACGCACTGCTCAGCAGTCACGCGAACACGCGGTTCAAGAGCGTCGCTATTGAGGACTGGCGATTGCGACCATCCGACGTGGACACCGTCATGCGCGTCGCGCGTGATACTAATCCAGTAAAGTACCTGCTTGACGACGAGGCACTGCAGAGGATCCACGACCTCGATGAGAGCGAGGACGAGCCAGACGACAGCACAGACAGTCAAATCGTCAAGCGTTTCTCAGTGTGCTCGCACACCGATGTGACCACTGCCACTCGCACTGGAATGTTCCGGGCGATCCGAAGAGATCCCATTCGCTGTCTCCAAGTCACAAGAAGCAGCGTGTTCTCGAAACAGCAGTAGCCAATCGAGCGCGCACTGCGATCGCGCACGAGCGCTTGCATCGAGATGTTGTCGCACACATCTGGGCGTTCGCAACTGAACGAAAGCACGGACGCGTGCTGGTTGTGTAATGGTACAATTTCGCCTTAAATGAGCGATTGCGATGATTGTCGATAGAAGCATGTGCTTACCGTCTCTAGCGCAGCAGACACAAGGGACGTCGATGTCATTCGTCACCTGTAATATTGTTTGTTATGCTGCACTACTGTAGCCGAACTTCACACAAAAACAAATTCCTTGTTCGAGGAGATCGAGTCATGCCGCCGAAGCCGACTCCAGCGTGCTCGTCAGTCAGCGTCAGCAAAGTCCGACAAGTTCACACCTATATAACGAAAGACATCGCGGCATCCGCGCTGATGGTGAAGTATATATCCGTGTATGCGTAATGCAAATATACTTACACATGCTACCAGAGATCTCGTTGCTACACGCTCGCTGCGTCCTTTTTGGCTACTATTACATGTGAAACATCGCACTGATAGCGAGTGACACGATCACGGAGATCAACATGCTACGAAACGTGCCGTCATTCGCAGACGATGTGGGCTTTTCAGACGTCTCGGTCTTCACAGTGCCACCGTTCGGGTTCGTGGTGCTGGTTTCGTCGTTGCCACTTGATACAGCGCGCTTTGTGTTTGACTTTTTGCCATTGCACACTGGTTGCGCATTGTCGCCCGTCCTGCACATCAAGACTTTGACTGCAGACACGTGCATAGAGCCCAAGTGTAGTGGAGCGTGAGTCGATATGCTCATTTGTTTTGTAGCCTTTGCCGTTTGTGCAAGCGTAGACACTCAAACGTACCGCCTGGCGTCTTGGGCAAATCGATGCTGACTTCGTCCGGGCACGCAAGGACAGCAGTTCGCTTGGGAGTGAAGCCACTGAGCGTCGCGTCCGTCGCCAGCTTGGTCGTCGTGTATGCGTTTTTGAGGTTCTTGGCTTCTGGGTACGGCATAAACACACATGGCACTTTGTCGTGGTCGCAGTCGTCTGGCGCGAAGTACCCAATGCCAAACTTGCCAGGGTCCTTCGCCTTCGTGAGCGCTGCATAAACGGTACAGGCAAACATACACACATGCATTTCGTATCAGTACGCAATGTCGTGTGCATCAACCGACAACGCATTCGACACTCGTCGTCGTCGCACACACGCAAACGCACTCTTGCTGTTCTGGAGGTTTGCGATTTCGGTCGTAAACTCAAATACGTTGCCACCGACGATCTCGTCCGTCATCTCCTTCTCTTCGTTCATCCACTTGGCATCCAAGAACGACCGCTGGCTCTCAAACCCGTCAATCGTGTTCTCGCCTTCGTTGCAGCCAAACTCGCCAAACATGATCGGTCGCGAGTACTTGATCGCCGCGTACTCTTTCATGAGTGTCTGCAAACCGGTCGACTGCGCGTACTTCGTATGGCCCTTTGGGTCGCACTCCACGTACGGATTGAAGCCGATCCTAACAAATAACAAACGAGCAACGATGATTGAGCGATGTACAATAAGCGACAAAGAGGTGCATCTGTCAGCATGCATGCGTGCAAGCACAACATCGCAGTTCACATTCTATCATTGCACTAGACGCACCAGTCCGCACGCGTGTTCTTGTCTTTATTGACCGCACAGTCGTAGTACTGAAGCCACGTCTCGCGTGGTGGGATATCAGCAATGTCGAGTCCGATCGGCACTTGGCGCAAGCTCCCTGAGCAGCCTGCAGCGTATGCTTTCGTGTCGCGCAAGAACGCTTTCACGCACGGCGCGGTCACCGTGCCACCTTGGCCATGCAGCATCTGGAGGTTGTTTTCATTCCCGACACTAAAGCCGAGTGTGTTGTCGTAGACCGCAAACGCATTGTAGACCATCTGTGCGCGCGTAAAGAGCGTGTCGGGGTAGCACTTGGGCGGCAGTTCGTCCGGCACTGAGCAGTCCTTGCACCTGAATAATGCCACGTCGGCCATAGAGACAAAAAATGTGGTGCGTCTGCGTGTTAGCACCAGCTTGAGTGGTATATCTAGATATGCGACAGCGCATACCCAGCACTCGCTAGACGTACGGTGCAGTGATGCCAACGAGGACGTAGATCCCAGCTTCGGAGCATGCGCACATAAACTTGTCGTGCGGTTTGCCCGGGTCGACCGAGTAGAGCCGGATCGTGTTCACGCCGAGGTCTTTCATGATCTCGAGGTGCGGCTTCCACACATCTTCGTGCTCATCAGCCGCCCAATCGTAGTTGCCAACGCTTGCCATCTCGCCGGCGTTCGGGCGGGGGTAGTACGCCATGCCTTTCATGCGAAACTCGGCGCCAGTGTCGTAGTTGAAAAACTTGTTGCCTTTCGGAACAATCGGGGAGACCCACGCTTCCGTGACGTGGAGAGGAACGCAGAAAGCGAGTAGCGCTGCTGCAACGCACGCTTGCCGTAGCATCTTTGCTCGAAACGCCATGAGCTCTTTGTATGGCGTGCTATGTGGGAACGTCTTGGAACGAAGAGGAGTGTGAAAGAGACTTGTGCGCAAGGAGGCAAGTTGTGATGTGTTCTGTGTGTGTTGAAGCTTTCAACAATAGCATGGGTACACCGTAACAGTTCGCTGTTTTTTAGCAACGAATGATCTTTGGCCAAAAATAGGGAAGAGTAACCGCAGCTCGCGTCGTTTCGTGTGACCTTGTTTGTGCATATGTAACTTTGCAGGCACATCAAATTTCTCGCTGCTTTTCTCGCATTCATAAAATGGGCAATTGTTGCAAACCACCACAGCAGAATACACGAAGCTCGCCATCACCGAGCATGGGCGGCGACGTCACGAGCGCGCAGGCGCGCCGCAAGGTCACGCTGCCACCAGGCTACAGCCAGTTGGTACGTGTATACTGGATCTCTGTGCGTCACGACGGCTCGATTCGCGCGTGTCGTGTTGATAGTCGCACCCGCAAATTGTTCCCGCACGATGCGACGCGCTTCTGACAATGACACTATCCGCACTCATCCAACCAGCACTGGATGCGGCTGACGCAGTCTGGCAAGGACCTGTCTGGGCTGCGTGGCGCGCCACCACGGCGCAAGATCTCGATTGCAGAAGTGAATGAGCACAACACTGAGGACGACTGCTGGTCCATCCTGGACGGCAAGGTGTACAACCTCACGCCGTACATGCAATTCCATCCGGGTGGCATTCCGTACCTCATGATGGCAGCTGGCGGCGACTGCACCGACCTCTTCAGAGAGTATCACGCATGGGTAAACGGCCACGGCATGCTCGAGGTACGACGTCTGCATACTGACGCAACATGCAAGCACCCACTGACGCATCACCACGCGTCGTGGCTCGTTATACTTGTAGAAATGCCTCGTCGGCGAGCTCGATCTTGAATCAGTCACATCCGCGACTGGCGGAGACAACGCAACAGCGTCCAAGTTTGCGCTCGACAAGAACGAATGGCGCGCATTCCGATTGCTTGCGAAGCAGACGGTGAGCGCACAGACGATCAAACTCACGTTCGAGTTGCCGCCTCGCAAGTACCTCGTACGTTTGTTTGCTAGCTTGTCTCTTGATCGCATGGCGGCGTGGCGAGTGACAAGGCTGTTGTATGGAATAAATAGGGCCTCGAAGTCGCGGGGCAGCACCTCAAGATCCGCGCGACGATCGACGATTGCGTCATCGAGCGCGCGTACACGCCGTCGTCCAAGTTTACGCAAGCGGGTTCGTTCGACCTGCTGATCAAAGTCTACGCCGACGGCCGCATGACGCGCTACTTGGACGCGTTGGAGGTTGAAAGTGCGACGGTCGAGATGCAGGGACCGCACGGGACGATAACCTACGTACCACCGGGTCGCGTGTTGCGCAGCAGCAAGCAGCAGCCATCGCAGCGTGTGACGCACTGCGTGTTATTGGCTGGCGGCAGTGGCATCACGCCAATGCTGCAGGTGATTCGCGCGGCGTTTGAAGCGCTGGAGGATGCGACGCGCATCACGCTCGTGTACAGCAGCACGTCGCTCGCACACGTCATTGCGCTCGACCAGCTCGAACCACTGGCGAACATCTTCCCGCAACGCTTTGCACTCCACCACGTGTTGTCGCGTGCGAGTGTCGAGGATGCGAACGCACTCGGGTCGTTTCAAATTGGCCGCGTCGATAAGGAGATGCTGGAGACGCTCGTGCCTGACTTTGTAGCAGCAGCAGCATGTGATAGTGACAAACAGGCGCAATCGACCACTGCCGTGTTTGTCTGCGGTCCGCCGCAGTACGAAGACGCGATGACGCAGTACCTCACGGAACTTAGGGTGAGTCCAAGCCACGTGTACGTGTTTTAGAGCCAGACAAAATAGAGAGAGCGAGCGATAGAGCGCAGGAATGGATTCGACCACCGCGCATGTACTTTCTGGACTTTTTGGGTGTGACGCTTCGTTTGGCACATCACTAATTAGTATACACTACGATAAAAGAAAACGACACTCCCACACGCAAACAACTCTTTCCCTACCCCCCTCGTTCCAATCTCTGTAGCACTTTCAAACTACCAAATGGACGCACAGACGCTCGAATGCACACTCTCGATCCAAACATCTCAACGTGTGTAATACTGCGCGCGGTTGATAGCAGGCAATGCGTTGTGGCACGTGTGGCAGGCCGAACTGGTATCGGCATTCGCTGTGAAGCAGCTGATGAAAGACCAATAAACAGCAGCACAGTGCCAAAAACACGTATGGTCAGTCGAGTGTTTCAACAATAAACGATCCACCCACAATGGCGCATGCGTCGTGGTTGCATCGCATCGCATCGACACACGCGACAACTCCACGTACATCGCACAGAGCCAGTCCGTGTCCCGAATGCGCACGCCGCTGCCACCAAACACGCGCTTGCGGCTGCATCGATTACACGCGTGGTGCCAGATGCTCACAGCCGTGCGGCAGCTCGCACTAACGCATTGCCACGTCTCGTGCGCAACCTCAAACGTCGCATTCAAAATGCGCTGCGTCGCAATTGTCATCGCACGGACGTGGAGCTGGCAGCTCCGATAGATTTTTGCTACACGAGGAAAATGCAGTGACAGGCACGTGGACAAACAAATGTAAGCGCGCGTCGCTCTCGCAGCAGCACACATGCCCAGTGTCTACTATAGAGATACACCAGCAACCGCACCATCCACTTCGTCGATCGCAGTTGCTGCGCCGTCGGCCGTGGCAAACGTCACGCACGCGTCGCCGCGCGGTCGCAGCGAGCGCTGGCACATGTGCACGTCGATCGCAGGCAGCTGCGCCTCGTGGTCCGTCTGTTACAAAGCGTGGAATACGGAAACAAACAAGACAGTCAGCAACGACGCACAGCAGTACCACAACGACACATACGCAACAACAAGTGACATCGCAACATCGCAACATCGCACCGCGAGCCCAAACGGCGCAAAGAGTTCTTCCAACGCGACTTCGTCCATCATGGCAGTGAGACCCGACACGTACACACGACGCGCCAGCAGCGGCACATCGACTGCGACGCTCGCAAGCGCATAGCGAATGTCCTCGATCGGTGGTCGATCGCCTCCAGTGCTATCGATTGGCGTACTTTCGTTGTCCGAGTCAGAAATAAAGCCGTCGCTGTCATCGTCCTTGTCGTCCACCAGCGTCCCGGACAGTAAATTGTCGTTGTGTTTGACGCGCTTTGCGTCGCGTGCATCGCATTTGATCCCACTATTCACGCCATTCGAGCCATTCGAGCGCGATGATCGCTCCGAACTGCGCGAGCGCTTCCGTGTCGTTCGCTCGATCGTTTTCCCAGTTGCGACTGCGGTTACAAGTGCCGCGACACTCGTGTCCTTGTCGTGCTCCTTGCTCGTCCCGTCAATTTTGCGATCGCGCGACCGCGAGCGACTCCGCGACCGCGCGTCCGTGTGCCGCGATCGATCCGAGGTGCGCAAACCACTCGGGGAGCGACTGCGCGAGTGTGATCGACGACGACTCCGATTGGCCGTCCACTGACTACTGCTGTTGCTGCTGCTACTCGTCGTCGTCGCGTGCTTGTGGGACGACCGACGACGTGCATCGGGCGACAGTGACCGGCGGTGGCTGTGGTTGTGCTTGTGCTTGGGCGCGTACTTGTGCTTGGAGCTGCTGCTGCTGTTGCCATTTGTGTTGTAGTAGCTGCTCTTCTTGCTGCTCCTGTCGTAGTGCTTGTACGACGTCTTGTCGTTGTACGACGACGACGGACCGTAGTGACTCGACTTGTCGCCCGTACGAGCCGATGACTTGTCCGCTTTATTGCCATGCGACCGGTTGTTGTCGTAGTGACTCGACGACGACGACGACGACCCATTCGTATGCGACACGTGCGTCGTCGTCGCTTGCTGCTGCAAAGTCGAAGTCGAAGACGCTGTTGCAGCAGCAGCAGGTGTCGATCGTACGGGCGCCTTTTTCTTCTTTGGGATCGGCGCATTCTCTAAAAACTGGTCGCGCGTCACAAACGCAATCCCACGTTCTTTGCGCTCGTCCTGGACTTTCTTGAACGCACTCGGGCGTTTTTGGGTGTTGCTGTCGCGCAGCACGTCGTTCCGGAGTAACGACGCACTGTCGCTACTGCGTGAGTCCAAGTGAAGCGCGTCGTATAGATCGATCTGTGGCTCGCGCATGTATTGTACCGTTGTCGTAGAACTCGAACTACTGGTCTTGTGCGTGCGGGACATGGACGCAGCAAGCGGCGCATCGTCGTCGCTGTCGTCCGCACGTTGTTGTTGTTGTTGCTGTGGAGTCGTAGACTGCGACGGCTTTGGCCGCGACGCTGGCGTCTTGTTGTTGTGATTGTTTCGGTACGACAAGTACCGCTCGTCGCCAGTAGCACCGCCTCTACGTTCGAGCAGCGCGTCGCGTACGCGATCGGGCTCGTGGAGCGAAGACATGGATTCGAGCATGAGTTCAGTCGACACGTTGCTCATCGCAGGTGGCTGCACGAGCGGCTCACTGTAGCGACTCTTCTTCTGTCCAACTGTCGCACTTGCGGCCGTCGCCGCACTCGTGTAGACACCCGCGACGCTCCGTTTGCCCGCAAATCGATTTGCAGTCGTCCTGTTGTCGTCTGCAAGCACTTGGATCGAACGGCGTGCGTGGATAAACTTACCTTTCAATGTTGCAGACGTTGCAATAGCTGCGGACGCTGGACGCTTCGTACGCAGTCCATTCGTGCCCGTGACGGTACTTGTAGTAGCAGCTGTCAATGGAGTCCGTAATGACGCTGCAGCTGCTGTAGACGGCGTGGCAGGCGCTGTCGTTGGCGCTGCTGTCGTTGCTCTCGCTTTCTGTCGCTGCTGAAGCTTCTGTTGCCGCAGCGACGTGTCGGGGAAGAACTGCTCGTACGTATTGCCGTCATCGTCGTCGTCCTTGTCGTCCTTGTCGTCACTTGCACTCGCGTCACTAAAGCCCAAATCAGCTGCACGATCCATTCCATCGATTGTCGTAGCATCGGTCGTAACTGGCGCTTCCTTGTCCTTCTCGTCTGCAGCATCATCGACAGCTACCGCAGTTGCTTCCATCGCGTCTCGTGGAAACGCAACGTTGAGAATCGCATCGTCGCTGTCGCTCATCGGTTCCACGTCGTTGAAATCGAGCGTCTCGGCCTCCGACACGTTGCCGTCGTCTGCCTCCACAGCAACTAGAGCGTCGCTAGCAGTTGTGGACGTTTGCTGGTTGTGCATCGTCAGCGCAGCGGTCGACAAGACACTAGGCGCTTGCGTGTTCTTGCTCTTACTGTGCGCAGTTGTTATTGTTGTAGCAACAACAGGAGCAAGTGGCGCTGCGTCGTTGCTGTCGTGCCACTGCATCTCACTGCTGTTCTCGGGTTCAAAATCTGCAGCGTCAAACGCAGCAGCAGGCGCATTGTCGTCATCATCGTTCGCGTCGTCGTCGTCGTCGTCGTCGTCGTCCGCAATGCGATTCCGTGTCTTGGGCTTCGGCTTCGTGCTCGTCGTCACAGCAGCAGCAGCAGCAGCAGATCGCACTGCGTTTGTCGATGCTACTGCTGTTGTTGTTGCTGTTGGTGGTAGCAGCGAGCGTTGCGTTTGGCTGGTAGCGCTGCGCTTCGATGCTTTGTTTTCGTTCTCGTCGTCGTCGCTCGACAACAAATTGATTGCAGTCACACTGCTGCACTCAACTGCACCGCTCGGCTTTGTCAACGGCGACGCGCGGTGCGTGACGCTGCTGCTGCTGCTCGTCGTCAGTGCGACGCGATTCACAACATGAGATGCTACTGCTGTCAATGCGTCTAACGTCTTCGTGCCAGCAGCAGCAGTTGTTGTACCACCACCAGCGCACGTCGACGTCGATGCAAGCGACTGCTGCTGCTGTTTCGTAGGCGTGCGTGTCGCTGCAGCAACTGCTTGGTCAGCTGCGTTGTTGGCTGCGTTGTCGGCTGCTGCGCTACTCGGCGCCACGGAAAACATCGCAGTTGCTTTCACGCCAGCACGTGCAGTCGTCGTGTTCTTCTTCTTTTTCTTCTTCTTCTTGGACGCCGCTGCCGTCGTCGTGCGCGGCCGCTGTCGTTGTTGTTGTCGCTGTCGTTGTTTGCTGCTGCTGACGGCATCATCAGGATCGTCGTGTACGTAATCGTCGCTCAACAACTCGGCATCGCTCAATCGCTCGTCGTTGTCGTCGATTCCAACGTCATTGTCGTCGTCGACAAAGTCGCTCCCAGCGCTACTGCCGTCCGACGCGCTGCTGGCGTCGTCGCTCTCATCGCTGGTGTTGTCGCGCGTGTAGATCTTCAGCGCACGCTCGAGCGCCTGCTGCTCTTCGATGGACGCAACGCCAAAGCGCATCGTCTGGCGCCGCTTGCGTTGCGCCATTGCTTCTTTCTTGCGCATCACGTCCGGGTCGCGATAGCCAGTCACCCACGCGTGCATCTCGGCACCAACAGCATCTGCGTCTGTGCAGATGCTTGGTCGACGCTGCGACTGCGACGCTTTGTGGGGAATCGCAAGACGCTGCGTCGACGTCAGTGGATCAAACACAGAAGCTGCAAGCGCGTCCATCGCTGTTGGTGCTATGGATGGTGCTGTAGTAAGTTGACGCCTGTTGGCTGGTTCGTGAGCGTCGTCCGACGTGTGTTGTTGTTGTTGTTGTTGTTGTTCGTCGTGTTGTTGTAGCTGTACACGGCAAAATGCGCCAGCAGCAGCAGCAGCAGCAGCAGCGGGCGTCAAGACGGAGGAGCGATCATCGCTGTCGCTCAGCTCCAACTCGAGTTCCGTCATGAGATCTGCGACACTTGGGTCGTCGCTTAGTGCTGTTGACGCTGCTGTTGGGCGGATGGCAGTGCTGCTGTTGCTGCTGTTGCTGTTGCTGTTGCTGTTGCTGTTGCTGTTGCGCTTGTGCTGGACGACAAACTTGGGCGTCAGTAGCGTCGGCGATGCTGCAGCAGCGTACAGTTGCGGTTGTTGCGGTCGTTTCGTTCGCTGTGGCGGTTGGTGTAGCCGTTCTGCTGGTTTCTGGAGCAGGTGACTCGGCATTTGGAGTGGCGACAGCGCTTTTGGCGCTTCGACGGACGCAGTCGCAGTCACAGTCGCAGCAAGCGCTGCTTGCGATGCGCGTGCTTCTTCGAGTAACAACGCGCGCATGTCATCGCGACTGACGTCCTCGAGAAAGTCGTCGAGTGCAAAATCTGGCTCGACGAGCGCATCGACGTCTGCGCGGTCGTCGATTCCGTCGCTGTGTGCGAGTGCGAGCGCAGCTGCGAGTTCAGCTTCGCGCTCGGCTTCGCGCTCGGCTTCTTGTGCGTGCAAGCGGCGACGCGTGTCGACGAACCGGATGTGGCGATTCGTGTGCGTCAAGATCGACGCGTGCTGGCGTGCGCGCTGGCGCTTCTTCGAGCTGAGCCACTGCGCCGTGCGTGCGAGCTCGACTTCCCACATGGTGTCAGTCGCGCTCACAGGCTTCTTTATCGTGGTGGTGGTGGTAGTAGTGGCGGTAGTGATGTGACGGATCTGCCCGTTGGTTGCGCCACGCCTTTCTCAGCTCAGGTGCTGTTGTCGTTGCAAGCGTAGGAGCAACGCAATGCGTGAGCAGACTAGGAAGAGATGGAAGAGATGGACTGCTTGCAGATAGGATAGATGCGCAGATACGTGCATGGACGTACGCAAAAGCAGCCGCGCCGCGTGCGTTCCTTGCACTTGGAGGTTTTGGCGTGTGGGTCTGAAGTGAAGTGCAATTTGATCGAATCGATCCAACTTGAGCAAGTCAAAACTCAAGTACAAATATGAACTGAATAAGATGGACATCTACTGTATATGAATATATTTTATGCATTGACAGCAACTGTTGGGCATTGCTGCGGTCGTAGATAGCTGTACCATGAGGTATGAGTAGTAAGTTGTATGTGGCGAGCTTGCTTGGCAGTCCGTCAACAGCAGCACATGCCGTAGCTACGCAACAGTGTACTCGTCCTCACATGCTCTCCAACTTCATATCGTGCCATTTTCATGTTGCTAATAACATTAAATATATTGTAAATAGCTCCGCATACATAAACGAAGTGAACATCATTTTGGTGACTGCCATCGATTTTGTTTTGGCGAACAGGTACAAATTTGCGTCATTGCGAGCATCACGAGCAGCAAGCAATACGTGATAACGAGCACCAAGCTGTACGTCTCGCGCCACGCATCTACGCACACAAGCACAATACCGCGCACAACAGCAGCAGCGATTGCAACAGTCGCAAAGATGGCGGCGCCAGCAGTCACGAAGAAGCTCCGTGGCTACGACTTTTTCAACGCGATCGGCGCACCAAAGCGCATCGTTGCGCCAATGGTGCGTGCTTGTGTATTTCATTACGTTGCAGTGGCGCTCACAGCCACGCCGCATGGAGGCGCATAACTAACTGATCTCTATCCTACCAGGTCGACCAGTCCGAGCTCGCGTTCCGCATGCTCTGTCGCCAGAATGGCGCCGAGCTGTGCTACACACCGATGTTCCACAGCCGGTTGTTTGCCGAGAGCCCGATCTATCGCGCCAAGATGTTTGAACAGCACATCCACGACCGCCCGCTCATCGTACAGTTTTGTGGCAATGACCCACAGACTGTGCTTGCAGCTGCCAAGTATGTCGAAGGCCACTGCGACGCCGTGGATCTGAACCTCGGGTGTCCACAGGGCATTGCGCGCAAGGGTCGCTACGGGTCGTTCCTCATGAAAGAGAAAGACGTCGTGCGGGAGATCGTCGCGACGCTGAGCGCAAATCTGAACATCCCAGTGACCGTCAAGATCCGCGTCTTCCCCGACGACGACGAGACGCTTGCGTTCTGCGACATGCTCGAAGCCGCCGGGTGTGATCTGCTCGTCGTCCACGGTCGAACGAAAGAGATGAACAAGACGGCCGTGCGACAGGTTGATTGGGACATTGTCCGACGGATCAAAGCACGCTTGTCGATCCCCGTCGTTGCGAACGGTGGCATCGAGACGCCACAAGATATCGACGCGTGTCTTGCAGCTACGAACGCCGACGGTGTCATGAGCTCAGAAGGGATCTTGGAAAACCCGGCGCTGTTTGCTGCAACGCGCAACGCACCCGGCACTACCGGCGACGTGACGTTTGTCGACCTTGCGCTGCAGTACATGGACCTCGCGGCAGCATTCCCACCCGCGAGTGAGAAGATCGTACGCGCGCATCTGTTCAAGATCTTGTTCCAGGACTTGCGCGTCCACAAAGACTTGCGCGATCTGTTGGCGTCCGTCAAGACGCGTGACCAGATGCTTGCGATCGTCCACGAAGTTGCTGCGCGTCACGCATTGGTAGATGCTGTCCCGATTGCATATGCTGCTGAGACGAGTTGGTATCGTCGGCATCGCAAAGGACAGGAGAAAGTCCGTGCACGAGTGAACTCGATCGATCTAGAAGGTGAGCAGAAGAAAGAGGAGGAGGATGTCGATGAAGAGGAGGACGCGTCGTCGTTAGGATTGCAAAATGTGTTTGGATGAGCGACTGGATTGTGTTGCTGCCTGTAGAGAAAGAAGAGAAGAGAGACGACGACGACAGGAGAGCGAGTGCATCGGATGGAACAAACCCATAAGACGAATCGCGAGACGCTCGCGTAGATACAATGTTTCTCATTTGTTTGTGTCTATCGTGATTTCTATGTAGCGACTGTGGGTGGGCGGGCGGGCGGGGGGAGGGGGATGTCGTGTCCTCCGCACACACGCACACACACAAGTCGATCGAATGACCCGACTATCAACAGCAGCGTTAACTACGTCGGTTTGTCGGACGAGTGGAGCCCCATGCCCCACCCGAGCTTCGCGCGCTTTTTGTCGGGTCGTGGCATCCGTCGTGGTGACAGTAGACTCTTGCTACTCTTGCTGCTGCTCGTCGTTGGCTGCAACACTGTCGCGCCGGTCGAGAACGACGTCGCGTTGTCGGCAGCTGCAGCAGCTGCATGGAAGAACGCGGGGAGTGGGACATCGTCGACGACGTCTCCCACGACGTTCAGCTCGTTCTCGCGACTGCTAATACGACTCGAGCGATTCGCTCGGCTGCTGCGGCTGTCGCTATTGCTGCGCGCATGATGATGATGATGGTGATGATGATGGTGACTCTCCGCCTTGCGACTCTTGTGCTCGCGATGGTCACGGTGGCTACTGTGGGATTGCAACTGAACACTCGATGACCGATAGTGCGACGCTGTCGACGACGAGGACGCTGCTGTCTTCTCATGCTGTTCGCTACTGCTACTGCTGTTTGCATGACTGGCACTCGAGGGCCGGCGGCGCTTGGGTTTGTGCGACCGCAAGTGCGTCAGCAACTTCTTCTTCTGTGCACTAAACGTCTCGGGCAACGCTGCAAAGCTACTGTCGATCGACGACGTTGTCGTTAACGACGACGAATCGCTCCGAACGTCGGCAAACACGTCCATCTGCAACAATTCGCAAGCGCTCGAGCGCTTCATTGGATCGAGCTGGAGCATGCGCTCGAGCAACGCAAACGCACTGTCCGATACGTGGAGCTGCTTCTCGGTATTGCACTCGGTGAGCGTCTTCCGCAGTCGCATCTTCCACTCATGTGGTGGCGTGAACAGCTTGTAGAGTGGCAACGTACTGAGCCGCACGCACTCGACGCTCGGTGTCCCACACAGCCGGAAGATCTTGTCGAGTTGCATCTTGACGTCCGCGCCCAGCAACACGGCCGAGTTGTCAAACAGAATTGCAAACGCGACGCAGCCGGCGGACCACATGTCACACCGCCACGAGTACTGCGTGTCGCCCAGCAAGATTTCCGGCGCAGCGACTGCGATCGCAGAGCCAGTACAGAGATCCTTGCGCTCGCTCTCGGTCATGTCGACAACGGGTCCGTCGTTAGCGTCGGTGTCGTTGATAGGCGGACGAGCGTCTGCGCTGCTGTCGTTGACAGCGTCGTTGTGATTGTTTGACGCTGTAGGAGACGACGACGACGCTTTGCGAACTGCGTGGTACCCACCGAGCTTCACGCCGTGTGGAAACACAAACACTGTGATTGGTGCAGCACAGAGCGACATTGTGAGCAAGAGAGAAAGAGAGAGAGAGAGAGAGAGAGAGAGAGAGAGAGAGACGAACGTACACTGCGTGGGCGTGACGTTCCGGTGGACGTAGTCGAGGTCGTGGCAGATTGCGAGGCTCTGGAGCAGATCGTAGATCGCACGGAGCTTCAGGCGCATCGGTACGGCGACTTTGGCGTCAAACAGCCCCGCGTAGACGTGCAGCGGCTGTTCGAATGCGAGGTAGTGCTTGCTGCTGTCGAGCACGCTGCTGGACGTCGACCATGTCGTAGCCACTGCCGCTGCTGCTGCTGCTGTCGTCGACACAGTCGCTGCTGCGAATGCACGTGCGGTAGCATCGACGACGCCAGTGCTGCTCAATGCATCGTCGTCCGTGCTGCTTGCCTTGTTGGGTATCGACAGAGACGGTGGCAGCGGCGCTGGCAGCAGTGGCTTCTTGTCGTCAGGAAACACGATCCCATACAGCTCCAAGAACCCACGTGGATACAAACGATGGAGCGCAATCGCTGCTGCGAGTTCCCGAACGCACGACGTCGCGATGCTACCGTCTTTGATCGAAAATGGCGGTCGATGGTCCCGATTCGGCCATGGTTGGACGTAGATCTTCTTGTTTGCTAAATCAAACGAAACAGTGGACGCGATCGTACCGACGAACGTCCGTTTCCGGATCATCTCGACGTCCACGACGTCACTGACGTGCAAACGATCAGCGCTCGTGAGCAATGATGCACTGCCGCCGCCACCAGCGCTCTTGACAACTTGCTTCGGGACGACTGCTGCAGCAGCGACGACACGTGGCTGAAGAGTCGCATGGCTGCTGTTGTCTGTTGTAGAGACGATAGCAGGCGTAAGAAGGAGCTGACTGACGCTCGCCAGTGTGATCGCATTGCTCGGTTGCTGGACGCGCTCGAGCGGCGGCACGGAGGACGCCGCACTGTTGCTGCTATACACGCCATTCGCAATCATCGCGAGCGTTGGCGCTTGCGGCACTGGCGGTGGCAATGGTGGTGGCATGACCCACAACCGCAGCAGCTGCGCAATGCGTTCAGCAATCTCGATGCGCTTGACGCGCGTGACTGCGAATGCCTCCATATCAAACCCGCTGCTGCTGCTGTCGCTAGTACGACTCGCACGTGCTTTCGCGCGCTTCTCGAGCACGTTCCACCGATCGCGGAGACTCTCACTGAGCGACAGAGCGCACTCGAGCACGTGCACCCGCTCGCGGTCGTTTGGACGGCTGTCAAGCAGCACCGGCAAGAACGCTGGCCGTGTCGCTGCGCCGGCTGCTACAGCAACGTCCGACACGTCGCGCAATGCGTGCGTAACAGCTGCGCTGACGTACAAGATGCTGACGACGATGCACTCGATCGACGTCGTCGCCCAGATCGGCAAGCGCAACACTTCCGTAATCAATTGCTGTGCTTCTTGCTCGACGTCGAACGGCACGCGCGGTCGATCGGCAGCAGTCTCGACAGTGTCCGTATTGTCTGTATTGTCTGTATCGTCCACTGTCGCTGTCGTTGCATCTTTTCTTCGACCGACAAGCGCATCGAGGAGCGCAAACGGATCGGCACTCGATAGATCGTAACGCAACCCATCGAGCAATTCGTGCTCGACGCTCAGCACTTGCCGCTCGGTCGCTTGGAAAGCATCCGATTTGTCGCTCAGTTGCGTCGTTGGTTTCTCCAAAGACGCTCCAGTCTTCGCAGCGTACACTTCCGACACGAACGCCGGCCACGCAAAGCGACGCGCATGTGCTTTCAAGAACAAATGGAGCATCGCAGCGCCAAACGCTTCGACGTTCACGACGTTCATTGCGTGGAACGCATAGTATTTCGTCAGTGCGATCGTCGCACTCGTTGCATCGACGCGCGCGCATCGCAAGCGCCTCGCAACGCGCTGGACGAGCGCTGCGCACTTTGTCCGTAGCGTCTGTTCGAGTGCCTGGGAAATGCCATTCCGACGACTCGGCGAGTCTTCGAGCTGTAGATTCGAGATGCGCCAGTCGAGCGACCGTCCGAAACAATACGGCACCAACGCAACCGCACGCAATGGCGCTGCGGCTGTTTGTTTGAGCGCCTGTTGTTGTTGAGCAGCAGCTGCCGCAGCTTTAGCCTCGTCGCGCTGGCGCCACAGTGCGCTGTTGCGCTTCGCGGTATAGAACGTCTCGATCTCTTGGCGACCAGCAGCATACACGCGCAAGTGCTTCGTCAAGAATAGTCGATTGTGGAGCGTGCGCTGGATCGACGCAGCGACTGACGCATCTACAAACTCGACCAACGCCCACCCCGAGTCGTTAAAGTAAAACAGATCGACGTCCACGACTGGCGAGTGTGCCAAAGCGTCTGCATTCGTTGGCAAAACGCGTCGACTGTCAGATTCCAACAGCCGCCGGAGTGTCGGGACGTCGCACGTCATGGCAATGTGTTTGATCAACAGCTTCGTCACCAGCACGTTGGTATCGGTATCGAGGCGCTCACCGAGCGCATTGCGGCGATCGAGAACTACAGACGACTGTGCAGTCGTTTGTCCAATGCCTCCGACGCTCGGCGACAATGCGCGTGACGCAGTGGACGTATTCTGAGGCGACGGCTCGCGGCTCTCGGACGACAACGACAACCCGTGCGTCTCCGTAGCAGGAGCAGGAGGAGCTTCAGAAGCAGACGCGACGACGACGCGGCGCTTCGGGATCGAAAACACTTCATTCGCGCGCTCGTCTGGAGTCAAATGATCGAATGCAACAAACAACTGCCACTCCATGTCACTCAGCTTCACAAACTGCTCGCCGCGCTTTGTCGTTGTCGTTGCTTTGCGTTCGTTCCTGTCGTCATCTTCGCTCTCATCATCGTCATCTTCGCTCTCATCGTCGTCGTCGTTCTCACTCTCGCTCTCAATCTCGACTGTATCTTGATACTCGACCTCGTAGACGCCATCGAATGGATCAAAGCGCCGAATCGTTGCAATGTAATACTGTGCGTGATCGTCGGGCGACTTGAAGATCCGAATCCGTCGATCGACGATCGCGTTGCCGACTTCTGTTGCAAATGGTTCACGAAACATTCCGACCGGCGCATCATCTTTCACAACGTCGCTCTCGGTACCAATCACGCCCTTGCAGTTCGGTGCTTCACATAAACACCTACGTACGATCCATCCATTCACCGTGTTAGCTTACAAACGAATCGAGCCAGTTTAATCGAGCCAGTGCAATCGAACGAACACAAAACGTACTTGAGCGGACGGGACCCCAACGATTTCCACTGGTAATCAAACGTCAGTTCTTCCATTGCATCAATCGGACGCAATGCAAACACTGCGATGCGCGTCGCGCCACCGACGGTCCACTTCTCCGTCCTGCAGTTCGGTGCACAGCTGTGATTGACAAAGCGCGTAAAGTTCCCACGCGTGCGTGCGTCAATGTAGATCCCAGGCTCCAACATGAGATAATAGAAATTGAGTTCGTTCTGTTCAGAGCCATCAGAGTGTCGTCAGTCGAGCTGCTGCTGCTGTTGTAGCAATGCATATACCACACTGGCTCTATGTATAAGACACAAAACGCACGCGGGAAACGGCTTTGAGTCGTCGATTCAGTTCGCGCTGGTCGATAATCTCCCCGACGTACTCGCCGACGATCTGTGATTGCGCAATCGCAACCGTCGTTCGGACACCAAACCCTTTGTGTTCAGTCTATTCACACGAGCGATCGATTAGTCCATCGATCCACCACTACTCAAGCGTCCAAAGAGCCAGTTCAAGAGTCAGCCGAAGAACCCACCTTGAACGCCTCCAAGCGTGGAAACATTTCTGGATGCTGCAGGCGCTGGTTGCAACAAAACTGACGCGCCGGGCAGCTCCGTGCGCTGCACTCGACGTACGTTGCAAAGTTGAGACACGCGACGTCGTCGCACCGACGCGTCGCGTGTGCGTCAGCGTCCCACCTGTCGGGCAGGTCACATACGCACACGGGGTAGACGTCCGTGTCGTCGTTGCGTCGCCGCCGCGTCCACCGATCGCGTTGGAGATGCGCGAGTGGATATTCGTTCGCGGTCACGAGCGCCACGTCGCGCATCGCTTCGACGTGTTCAAAGTCGATCGTCGTCACGTCAGCTTTGATCGGTGGCAGTAGAGGCGACGACGACGTAGAAGCGCGTTCGCTTGTAGGGACAGCGACGACTCGTGCGTTCGTCATGGTGCTATCGACAAGAGCTGTTGTCGTCGTTGTCACTGGAGCGACTGGAGCGACTGGACCAACAGCAGACGACGCGTCGCTCGACTGCGTAGGAATCGAGGTACTGCGGGTTGTGTCGTTGATGACGTAATCGTGTTGGACGAATGCAGCTGGAGGGGGGACACCAGCATCCGTCGGTTCCGTCTTGCCGCTTTGCGGCAGTTGTGACAATTCAAACAGTTGCGTATCCGATGTCATTGCGACGTCCGTACTGTCGAGCGTCAACTGCGTGGATTGCATCGGCTCTGTTTGTAGTGGTGAGTCGTCGTCACGACGCTCTAGACTCGCAGGACGCGACGTTGCTGCTTCTATGCGGTCGCTTTGTAGGACGTCGTCGTCGTCGTCGAAGTGGCTACTGCCAGTCGAGTGGCGGTCGCGTCGATTGCGTTTGTAGTGGCGCTCGCTACTGCGGCTGCGACTACGACTACGACTACTGCGGCTCGAACTGCGGCTCCGTCGGCTACGATGGCTACGACTGCGGCTACTACGACTGCGGCTGCGACTGCGACTGCGTTTGTTCGTGCGACTACGATTGCGGCTGCGCGTGTGGCTCCGTCGCCGTCGTGAGGATGCTGCGAGATCGCCTACGCTCGTATTGGCGCTATTGTGGCTGCGACTACGACTACAACTACGCCTGTCGCTATGGCGGCGATGTTTTCGGTGGTCACGGCTGTCACGATCGTGGTGGTGGTGACGATGACGGCGTCGCTCGTCGTCGTGCAGACTGCTGTCGCGCCTGCTTCTCCTACTACTGCTGCTGTGGCGAGCAGCATCGTCGTACGACCGCGACCGCGAGCGCGACCGCGAGCGCGACCGCGAGCGCGACCGAGAGCGCGACCGCGTGCGACGCGTCTTGTCGCGCCGACTCCTGCTACTGCCGGTGCTGTGTGTGCGTGAGGACGCCATAGCTCTTGTCGCACTAGTTGTGCGAATCGCGTGGTCGCGTGCCAATCGAAACGTTGCTGGCTGGTTGGCTGGCGATTCTCTCCCCCCAACGTCAATCGTTCCGCGTCTCGCTGCTGCAACCTCTTCGCAAGGCAACTGCCTCTCAAACTTGCTTGCTGCTGTAGCTGTCTCGCTGGCAGCGTTTGGGTGCTCTTGCTCTTCTCGTTGCGTGTGGCTGCGATGGAATTTCGCGCTCTTTCGTTGCTCTTGAACCGGTATTTTTGTCACTCCAATTACGGTATTCAAGAGATACCGGTATTTGATGATTATGCAATCATGCTGAGCCTGATCAAGTCTGAGCACGAGCACGAACTCAGCGGGGAGCTTGCGCTGGTCGATCAGCTGCAACCCATGTCTTTCCAGAGCACCGAGCGCGTGTGTTCCGTCGTCGCCATGGCTGTCAATCAAGTTTGCGTGTTGCGTGGCAAGTGTGAATGTGTGAATGTGTGGATCGGACAAAAGGAATGATTGAACGCGCACTTGACTTGAATTGAGTATAGCGCGATGACGCGATCACGCCGCCTGATAACGTCTGATACGTTTCCTTAATGTTAGTTTTTGTATGGATATTTTTTGTATCGGAGCGCTCCTATTGAATTGCACTTGGTGCCCCGACTTGTTGTTTTTTGTATTGGATTTTGCGCAAGTGTCATGAGATTGAAAGCCATCGCATTAGACTGGAAGTTTGTAGGAAAACGAAATTCATTAGAAGCTGTGTGGGCGGTTTTACAAAAGGTATATTTGCGTTTTTACGGCGAGTGATGACGTTTACATGGCGGTTCTAGTGGGTCTATCGATTTTAGGCAGTATCGAGCGAACTTTCAAGATAAACCATAGCAACTCTTGTTTGGATCTAACTGCAAACGAAAGGTCGCATTAATTTTCCAGCAAATATAGTTCTTCGAAATATAGCTATAGTGCTACACAACGCACCACCACAAGACATCGTCATTAGCGCTTTGCATCGCACCACACAGCTCTGAAGTTACTGTCAACAGCCTACCATCGTGTCTATCCAGCATCACGCGATTCAATACAATGAGGTGCGACTGCGTGTCGTATCGCTCCATCATTGACTGCAAATCGCTGTCGCGAACACTTGCTCTCCCAACTCTCAATCTCACACCTTGCGCGTTTTTCTGGTTTCACACACTATAACACAGCGATGCTTTTAGCGCAAGTGCGTCGTACTTGGTGCTGCCGCCAGAAGCGGAGCGCCTCGTCGAGTCGCTTGGCGAGCAACCTGTCGACGTCATCGGGACGTCGCGTGAGTGGATCGCGTACCACCACGTGCTCGAGAAGCTCAATCTGCAGGCGCATCAGTCAGCGCAGCGTAAACAGGATAACTTTGTCGTCGAGAGCTTGTTGACGTACAAGAAGCTCCCGACGCTCGTTGCAAATCTCCTGGCACTCGAGCTCTGGAAAGCCAACGTGCTGCCATTGCTCACGTGCCAGGACGCAGACGCTGCGTCGTTGCGGCTCTACTTTGTCGTCTACCACGAAGCGACGCTGACAAACTTGCTCGAAGTCGCGTGCTACCACGAGCACGTGCTCGAGAGCCTGGATGACGATGTTACGATCGAATTGATCGACTATTGCGTCCGGAAACTCACGTGGCTCATCGGCCTTCCACGCTCTCGGCTCGTAGCCGATACGACGTTTCATAAAACGGGCAACGAGATCGTCGAGATGCTCCAGGCGCAATCGCCACGAACGGAGCTCGCGCGCCAGCAATTGGAGCTGGAGTTTCGCGTCGCAGTCCAGTGCGTGACGCTCGTGCGGTACGTCGCCGAGCGCCTGCACGTGCTATCGCTGAGCATCGTGTCGCGGCTGCTCGATACGCACGACGTGCTGTTGGCACTTGCAGCACTGGTGGAGAACCCACCGTGGACGCACAAAGCTGTCGTGTCGGTCGTTCAATCGCAACCAGTGTCTACGACCGACAGCGACAGCGTCGGTCGAAAGCCAACGACGACTCAAGTCCAGTGGAAGAAATTTGTAGAGCAGCAATGGATCAGCGTCGCGCCGAGTGACTTGCTCGTGCTCACGACGACCGAGGCACAAGTGTGGCTCGCAATCTACTACTTGCTCTGTACAAAAGCTGCGCGCGAGCACTACGCGATCACGACGTTTCGGAAAGATCAGCTCCTGCGCATGCGCAAGTACATGAACGACCTCTTACTCGACCAGCTCCCACTACTGGCAGACGTCCAGCGGTACCTCGACGAGCTCTCGATCGTCCAGGTTAGTGGTGCTGCTCATGCTAGCAGCAGCAGTAGCAAGAGCAGCCTCGTGATGGAAGCCGTGCCGTACATGCGCCAGGCGATCACGCGCCAGTGTGCTGGCAAGTACGCAAGCGTCGCGGCGCGTTTTGATGCACTGAGCGTCGACATGGACCGCAGCGATGACTTGCGCGAGCTTGCGGAAGTCTACCAGATGGACGGCATCGATGAGCTTTTGGAGCGCCATGACGAGCGCTCGACTGGACAGCAACAGATGGAGCAGACGAACAGCGACAGCGTTCGTGCAGATGAAGCGATGGCGATGCCGACGCGCGTGACGCTGACGTTTCACAACCGTGTGAAAGCAGCAGCAGCGACGACGTCAACACCAACCAAGCAGCGTCCGCTCATTGAAGAGATCGACAGCAACACTGTCGATACGAAAGCAGCAGCGCGTCAAAGCAATACGAACAACAACAGCGATGATGACGACGATGTGGTCGTGGTCGACTGCACAGTCGATGCAGCAACGCGCAAGCCGATGGCGAGCCAGACGCACGCGTACGTGCGCTACACACTGCGCGTTAGCAGCGACATCAAGTCCGCGCTTCCACTGCGCATTGCGCGCTACGCAGCAGCCGACGCACAGATCTGGTTTGACGACAGTGACAATGAAGACAATCTACAAGCGAGCACGTTGCCAACACTGACGCTTTCCAGCAGCGATTTGCAATTGCCGACACCATCAAGCGACAAGATCGAGAAGGTTTGGAAACAGATCGGGTCGCTCCAGGACGCAAGTCGCGTCGTCGTCCAGTGTCAATTTGTGACGTCGTTGATGTCCCCGACGCGACAGAGCAAGCAGGACAACGAAGGTGACGCCGATGATGCTTGTGAAGCCGATGGACCGACTGGTCGTTGTGACGATCGCAACAACGCACAATGCTGCTACCAGCTCGGCGCACTGTTCCTGTCGGTGCCGACGCCATCCAACTGATTGCAGCCGCACAGGTGCTACTATCAAGTCCATCGCCACACGAGCACATCTTGATCCCCAGCAGGCAGAAGAACAACAGATACTTTGACGTGCATGGATCGAATTGCATTCCCTCTCAATCGAATCCATCCATTGGCGCTACAGTCGTTCTCTCTTGTTCGCTCTCGTTCTTTTTCGCTTCGTGACGACACTCCATGCCTTTGCCACATAGCTGCGATCCTCTCTTCTCGTCATCGACACACAAAGGCGTCCTATACGCTCCCCCAACTCACTGCGACGACGGCGCCGTTGCGTCAAAGCTCGTGGGCAAGATCCCATCGCGCTTTGCACGATCAACGAGCGCGTTAAACAGCGTCGACGCGTTCGGAATGTCGAGCGCAACGTCTGGAATTCCGATCTTCATACGCTCAAAGCCTTTGCGGAGCTGGTCGCTCGACACGATCTCTTGCGCAACGAGGTACGCGAGCAGCGACGACATGGCAGTCGACCGCGCGTCGCCGCTGTCGCCGTCCTCTTCCTCTAGCGCATTCAAGAGTCCGCGCTTCACGACTTCGTGGTGAAAGTGCGGGACGTTCAACTCGCGCACGCACCGTGCAGCTTCTTCCAAGTCGGACGACAGCAGATACTCTTTCGTCAATTGATCGATTGCGACTTTCAGTTCACCAACGGGGCGACCGTCGCCAGGGCCCCACGCTTTTTCAAGCCGCGCAGTCCCGTGGTTGATACTCAACTTCTTGATCGCATCGGCTGCAATGTCCGGCGTGTATCGATGGATGAATGGATCTTCCAAGAAACTCGGCGGTACGATCTCATCGACAACACCTCGTGCAATGAAGATCGCCAACATCGACCGTGCACTGTGGGTGTGACAATCGTACATAGAAAGAGTGCCTGAGCGTCAAGTGGCTTTCGAAAACAGTGGAAGCGAGAGACACAACAACGTACGTTGGGATATCGATCTGGAGATCGTCGGCGAGCAACAACACGCGACGGAAGCCCATTGCAATTTGCGACGGCGTCAGTCCGTTCAAGTACAAGTGCGAGAAGAGCCGCGAGACGAGTTCGCGCTCCTTGTCGTGCTTGTCCATTGCGATCGTAATTGCGCGCTTCACGACTTCGTACTGGAACTCGTCTTCGTTCATCTCTTTCAGTGAACTAGTGGAAACAAAGCCAGCACTAAGTACGGTTTCCGCACTTTATTGCCTTCTAAAGTACGCACCTCTTGACTTCTTCGGCATCAGCGCTGATCAAATATTCGTCAATGATCTCGATGATCCGCTTCTTGATCGCAGGTGGTGGATTCACTGCGAGTTCCTTTGCAGCCAACGCATCGGGTGCCAAGTTGACCGGCGACGCTTTCTTCACCGGTGACTGCGACGTCGATACGAGAATCACGTTCTCTTCCCCTTCGCTGTCGTAATTCGGATCGTTGTCGTCGACTGCTGCAACTGGCGAGATGACTTCGCCCGGTTTGCTCCAAACGCCTTTCTGACCACCGCCCATGCGCTTCCCCAAGTCGCGCGACTTGCTCCGTTCTTTGCGCGGCGCGAGTGCTTTTTCGCCATTCCCACTGCCGCTACCGCCACTGCTACTGCCATTTGCAGTTGCCGTGCCGTTGCTCGTCGGTGCGGGCAGCACTTCCGAGATGTTGGTGATTTCTATTTGTGTGCACACAGTGTGTAGGATGATGCGATCGTGTGAGGAGGAGACGTTGCTGTGACGTGCTAGCAGACTCGGCAAGCGACAGCAAGTGCGGCAAGCAACCAGACGAGAAGACTCGCATGCGTTCACATATGCAGGCACACACTCGTGTACATGCAGAGGCGGCCTAGTGCGCGCGTCGCACCTTGTGGTCCGCTCGCCATGCTGTCGCACAGACGCTGGTGTCAGAAAGATCGCGATTTGTCGGGGTGGTGTTTGAAAAATGCGCGTCAAGGATGACAGAGAGAGAGCGCGTGCTGTGCAGTTGGGACGACAGCAAATCCAAGCACGTGGTTTCTTGTGAGCTATATGTGTGTGTGTGTGAGCTGACGAGATCTTTCTCGCTGGTTGTTGTTGGTTGTCGCCGGACGGACACGGGGACAACGGGAGTTGCGGGGGTTGTTCTTCGATGCTGCGGCGACCTTCGCGCAAATTCGATTGTGAATGCAATTCGATCTCGAAGATGTGCTGTCGTTGTCGGCTGCAAGTGAAAAACTGCTCAACTTCAAAAGCAACATAACAACGCGATCAAAGATATCAAATGCTTTGCCGTACCAAATCGACACAATACATTGCACAAATAGTTGTACTACTTTACTCTCAAAAGATATGTCGCTACACATAATATATAATTGTATGTGCTAAAAAATGGAATCGTCACACAAAATCTAAATTGACTCGATGCATTGCAAATAGATTTGTACTAGCTCTAGAATATATTTCTGATCCTTTTATGATCATAATTTTTTGTGCAATTCATGATACAATTCCATCTGTCACTCACATTTGAGTTGCGCTGTCGTGTTGTCCAGAATATATGCCACGATTCACTTCTTTATACATGAGGTGATCATCACACCGAATGTGCACCTGCTAGCTCGCTTGACCATCGCACAAACACTGCAGGCGATGTTTTTTACTCAAGCGCAACGCTAGAGTCTGTAAGGACATGCTCTACACATATCTTGGCATTCGACGATCACCGTTACCACTCACTCAAGGGCGATATTGTACCGCTACACAACTAGCACGTGTTGGTGCTTTTGCTCAGTTGCGAACGCAACACTACCCAACAGCAACGACAAACGACAACAGCAACGACAAACGACAACAACAACAATGATGCATTAGTGTTTGATCATGAACAGCACGGATCAGCCGACGTCGGCACTTTCGACGTGTCGCTCGCAAACACAAAGTACCCGAGCGTGAAGCCACTGATGATGCCTCCGAGCAGCGCGACGTCGTACGTCATCGCGGCGAGCATGAGCAAGTACGCAATGAAGATGCGCAGTCCATGCTGCAGACTGTCGCACAAGTGTGTACTGTTGCTCACTTTTGCAGTTGCTGCAACAGACGTCGATGGGACGCTGCCGACCCGCAACTGTAGCGGTAGCGATGGTGGCGCGACGAGCGAGGCGGCAGTCCTTGTTGGTGCTGGTCGGCTGCTGCGTAGCGACCCAGTGGTCGCAGGGATCGCCATGCTCGACCCAAGCGGCAACGCCGACGCCGGCATCGGCACTGTGCGCGACGCAATCGACACGGACGTGACGGTCGCGGGGACAGCACTGTAGCCAATCGGATAGTGCGACGGCGCACTGCTGCTGCTGCTACTGTTAGAGTCATTGTCGTGCGTAGTGTGTGTGTTTGCGTTGGCCGTTTTGGTGTGTCCCTGTTCGGGATCGCATAACTGCGTTGTGAGTCCTGTTGCCGAGAATCGAGCCATGCGCTGCTGTCGCGCGTGCTCTTTTGCGTTCTGGATGCGGTTGCTGCTGCGACTCGTGAGGAACTGCGCGAGCAGCGCCATGAGAAACACGGCGGCGCACGCAACGACTGCGCGGCCGACGCTCGTGACGCCAAGCAGCTGCGTCCAGAGCATGGCGCAGTCGTCCTGCGGGTTGTCGCCCGCCCAGTGGAGCCCGTTCGAGCCCATCGAGATACCGCTGCCGACGCAGAACGGCGCCATGGTCGCCTTTGTGAGCTTGTAGATGCTTGTGTGTGTGACGACGACTGTGCACGAGCGTTGACACGACCAGTATGTGATAGGTGCACGCGAAGAGCAGTGCGTGTCTGAAGCGCCCGCGCAAGCAAAGTACTTTGTAGCGCGCGTGCCTCTGAAGTGAAGCACAGCTCGGTCGTTACTGATGTGCGCTGACTGGTTTTCGGGAGAGTTGCTATTGTTGAAATGGCGTTATGTGAGACTTTTTTCGTCGTCAAGTCGCGAAACAATGCTGAAAACAACTCGGTGCCATTACACAATCAGCAGAGACTTTCTAACGTGCACGCAGCAACGACCGCGACAAGCACACACAACATGACGAGCCACCACCACCACAGTGCACGCGCGCCAGCACCTCGCCGGTCTCTGCTGCTGTTGCTGCTAGTGCTCGTCGCGAGTGCAGCACATTGCACACTGCTCGCTCGCGCCGATGCTGCTACCGACGCCACAGATGCACTGCAGCAGCACACTCAGCGCGCAATGGTGGACATGCCGGTACGTCGTACCGCCATTGCTGAATAGATCGGTCAATCGGTCAATCGATTGCATCGTATCACGTTGCTGCTGCTGTCTCGTTTAGGCGCTACCATCGCTGTTGTCACTGCCATCGCGACTGACGTTGCTGTGTGCGATTGTCGTCGATTCGTGCAGTCAGACCCTGTGAGCGGCGAGATGGTCATGAGCTCATCGTTTCACTTTGACCTGAAGAACGGCCAGCGACTGCGCTTTGCAACACACGAGACGCTCACGCAGTTCCTCGCCGACCCCGTACGTCTATTCCCTCCTGCTGCTGCCTATCGCATTGCGCAGCTGCTTCCTCACCCACTACTACGTCCTCCGTCCTCCTACAGTCCACAGGCTTGAAGCGCGCCGAGTCGATCGACGCACACGATGCAGATGCCGCACCTACAACGTCCAGTGCATTGTGCCCAGTGTGCGGCATGGAGACGGCTGCAAACAGCGGCCCACAGGTCTCGACGCAGCACGGCGAGCAGGTGATCAAGACGTGTAGCTTGACGCACGCGCATCAAGTCTTGGACCACGCTTTGCTGTACAAAGCGGACGCCAAGGACGACGACACGAGCAGCAACAGTCCATCGAGCGATGCAGACGCATCTGGCTTTTGCGTTGGCTCCGGCACGACGATGCTGAATGGTTTTACATTCGGTCGCGCCAGCAATGCGCCGTGTGTGTTGCTGTGGTTCCCTGGTTGGGTGCTGTCGACGCGCTGGCGCTACGTCGTCGGGTGTTTTGGTGTTGCGCTCGTTGCAGTCTTCAACGAGTACTTGCTCCACCTCCGTCGCGTCCTGCGCAAAGAGAGCAGCACGCTCAAGCGATTGCGCAGTGGCGTCCCGCTCGATAGCAGTAGCAGCTACAGCAACGTGCCGCTGTCATCGACCGAAGCGACGCATTTGCTGCGGTCGACGTCGTATCCGCTCGCAGCAGCTGCCACGCCAACGTGCTGCCCCGCGTGGTTTCGGACGCTCGCACCTGAGACGCAGCACGTCGTGCACTGCGTGCTCCATGGTGTGACGATCGCAATTGCGTACATGCTCATGCTCGTCTCGATGACGTACGACTGGGTGTTGTTTGTGACTACGATCAGTGGCTACGTCGTCGGGCACTACGTGTTTGGCGAGCGCCGTGACGCGATCAGTGAGCTCCACCAAGCAGCGTTTCCATAGTGTGTGAGGCGTACAGTGGAAGCGAATGCAACAACTGCGAGCAGGGTGAACAATCTAATAGGACGTCAGGTAGACAAGTGCAGTACAAGTAAAATGAATGGAAATACATGGACGTAATTGATAGGCACTGTTTGTACTGTGTAATGCCACACTGTTCATTTATGCATGGAAAATGTATTGAGATGCACCAAGAGACGCAGTCCCTCAAATGGTCGAACGAGGTTGACCTGCTACGACGTCGTAGAGGCAAAAGCATCACCAACGTGACACCTCTTGCATGCACACATCTTGCTGCCGACGTCGACCATGATGGAGGGCTACGTGTGGAAGAAAGGCGGGCTGCTGTCGACCATGCAGCGCCGCTACTGTGTGCTCAAAGGCACC